>PVLD010027144.1:0-21174 GCA_004027595.1 Dinomys branickii
CTGTCTGACTAAATTTGCATGTCTGTATATGGGTCCATACATCTACAATTCGAATATATCAATGGATAAAGCAACAACTACTGTTGAGACCATATCACCTTGTCTATAGATTAGTTGTGATTGTACTATTTTCTATGATAATGGGTGTCTGTTTGTCAATATGTTTTTGTACTTTTATGTTTCTAAAATAAAAAAAAAAGAAGACTATAAAAGTATTTCTCCAGAATCATAATGTGTTAGAGGCATTCCAGGGTATGGAAAGTCAAGGTTCTGCAGCAAGCCCATTAACAAACCAACTCTGTCACCCATGTGCTCCTGGAGTTTGTATATTCACCAGTCAATGTGTCCGTAAGTTTCTTATTCCTTCTTCTCCTCTTCTCCTTCCCTCCTCCTCTTCTCCTTTTCTTCTTCTTTTCCTTTTCCTTTTCTTTTTTTTGAGGGAGAGACTTGCTATGTAGTTCAGCCAGGCTTTGAATTTACTTTTGTAGCTCAGGATGGACTCAAACTTGACAGCAATCCTCCTGCCTCGGCCTCCCTAGTGCTGGGATTACAAGCATGTACCACTATGCCAGGCAATATAGTCCATGAGTTTCTTTTCCATCAGTTCCACATTTTTAGAAAGAATCTTTTCCAAGTAGGAGCAAATGGGCTGTTCTTCCATTGTAGCACTGACAATGCCCTCAGGAGGTTGGCAGTGTGTTCCTGGCCATTGGCATTAAATTTTGGACAAAGGGCAGCAGCTGGCATATTTGAGTTGTCATTTCCTTTCTTGATAAGAAAGAAGACAGTGCACTGTTAAGATCATTTTCAAGAAGGCAAGTGGCTTTGTGGCACTATCTCGCACACATCACTTGTAGTTTGTAGTGTTTACTGCATTGTGTGGCTGTGGCTTTTATCAACGGAAGTCTTTGCATTTTCAGTCACGTTCTGTTGTAAAAGGAACAGGCAGGGAGGGTGACTTGTCTAAGGCTCCTGAGGTAGAAGACGACTGCAGTGCAGTGATGTGCATGTGTCCAGTAGTCCCCAAAGCCGTCTGGAGCTGTTCTCCAATGGAAACACAGTGCTGCTTCTGCAATCTAACCATATTCATCAACTGCTGAGTTCCGGGTGATAACTTCAACCTGACACCCTTCCTGGTTAAGGTCTCTCCTTGATTCCAGTGCAGGAGAGCTTGGTGAAGAATTTCCTGAAACTGGCTTCATCTGCACCACGACTTTAGCCAATGAACACACTGATTTTCACCAAACGAGAGCAACTTTATTTTACAAGCATATGCTGAAGCTTGCAATTTTAGACATCTTTTGTACAAAACGATCTAATCATGTTCACTGCTACCCAGAATGGTGCAAACGCTGCTGTCCCTGCTGCTTCCACAATATTCCTATCCTACATGTCCTTCCATATTTCTTGCTGAATTTAAAAAGCCAACGAGAGTTTTCTTCTCCTTGTTAGGGTAACACCTCAGTGAAAGGAACCAGGGTTTCCACCTTGGAGACTTGGGCTGCTCTTTAGGCTCCCCAGATGCTGGCCTGAAGCAGGTGGTCCCAGAGGACCCAGTCGAAATTCTGGGTGCTGAGCCCAGTCTGGGTGAGGCGGCTGTGGGTCAACACTCAGTTCAGGGCATTGCATGGAGGCCAGCGTTGAGCAGCAGGTCAGTCTTGTGTGCCCAGTCCCCAAGTCCGGATCTCCATGTCACTGCCTCCAGCCTATACCAGGACCAGAGCCGCTCCTGCAGGTCTTGTATTTCCATCAGTGCCAGATCCAGCCTTTCAGGAAAATTCAAGTTTTCAGTACAGTGCTGTTAACTTGGCTCACCATTCTTCTTCCTCCATAATTCAAACTTTGTACCCTTTGACCAATCGCTCCCCACTTTTCCCTTTTCCATTTCTGCAGCCTCCTTTTTGCTTTCATGTATTTACCTCTTTGAGATTACACAGAAGAGTTACATCATGCAACATTTGTATCTCTGTGCCTGGCCTATTTTACTCAGCATAATGTCTTCCAGGTTCATCCACGCTGTCAAAAGTGGTAGAATTTTCTTATTCAGAAAGGTGAATAATATTCCATTGTATAACCATGCACACCCACACATCTCTTGTTTGAATATGTTCCTCCAAGTTTATGTGTTAATCTCCGAATTCACATGTAAAGGAGTTCAGATGGGGGGCCTTTGGGAAGAATTTAGTTTGTGAGGAGATCATGAGGCTGAAGTCTGTGCTGGCATTGGTGACTTTGTAGGAAGAGGGAGAGGCTGCTGAGCTGTCAGGTTGGTCTATCTCTCAGTAGATGCTCTACAGCCCTTGTGAGGAGGCAAGAGAGTACTCGCCATGAAGAGCAGCTGCTGAGCCATGCTCTCCTGGGCTTCTTGGCCTCCAGACAATGAGCCAAATAAACATGTGTTCTTTACATATTACTTGGTCTGAGATATTTTGTTATAACAAGAAAAGTGAATGAAGTTACTGCAAACATTTTATTTTTAATTAGCACGTATTAATTGTATCTAATAATTGGTTCCCACATGATATTTCAATACAGACATACAATGTGCACAGACCAAGTACAGCCCCCTGTATTCCTCTTTTTCCCATACCCACAACTTTTACTAACCGTTGCTTGACATTTAGGTCACTGTGTGTGTGTGTTGGTTTAGTTCCTGGCTCCCTATATTTCCCATCAGTCATTTGGTTATAATGGAAAGAAAGTAAAAATATGTAGCAGAAGAAAAACTAGAATATTCATAAATATATAAGGGCTAAACAGCATGTTCATGAACAATTAGTGAAGAATTCAAAAGAGAAAAGACAAAAATAAAGATAAGAAGATACAACGTACTGATGCTTGTGGGCTGCAGCAAAAGTACTAAGAGTAGGAAAGTTAACACTGACCAATCCCTACATTGAAATAGAAGACCTAAAATAAACAACCTGTTTATATCTCAAGCAATCTGAAAAAGAACAAGCTAAGTTGAAATTTAAGGAAGGAAGTGATAAAGATTATAGCGGATTTGGAGAATAGCAAAAAATCAAAGATTTGACTTTTTGAAAAGATAGATAATGTGAGCAACGCTCTAGCTAGACTAAGGGAGGAAAAAGAAGATTCAAATAAATGAAACCAGGAATGACAGAAGACATCACTACCGATCAGACCAGGAAAAGCAAAGATGTTTGTTCTCAGGACTTGTATTTAGCGTAATAATGAAATTACTCACCAGCGTCATTTATCCAGGAAGGAGAGCAAAATGCACCCTAACTAGAAGGGGAGAATTACAGTCATCTGCTTGGAGACATTATGGTCTCATACATGCCTGTCTATACATTTCTGAAACTTTTAGTATTTAGAACACTTAAACATTTTTATTGCTTTGTTGGTACATGTTTGTAGTACGTAATGGTTACATTCATTGAGGGGCATTGGTACATACATGATATTTCTCAATTTTTTAACCCCCTCAACTCGCCTCCCCTCCTGCAACCCTTGGACCCCACGCCTATGTATGTAACTTTTAAATACATGTCTATAGTACATGATGACCACATTCCTGGTAGGGTCTTGGTATACATAGCACTTCACAGTCTTCCCCTTTTTCCCTTTCTTTAAAAAAACAACTCATTTCCTTCCCTTCTCTCCCCTTTCCCATAGTTCCCTTCCCATATTCTAAAGATACACATTGCTATTTCCTATTGTCTGTATTTTGTTTCACACTTTATTTTTATATTGGCTTTCTCATATAACAGAAAACATGCAGTATTTAAGTTTGTGTATCTGATTTTCCTCACTTAACATTATGGTATCAAAGTGCATCCATTTTCCTACAAATGATGCAAGTTTATCCTTCTCTATGGCAAAATAGAACTCAGTTGCCTATAATACCGCATTTTCTTTTTTTCCTCTTTCTCTCTACATTTATTTATTCATCTGTTAATGGATATACAGGGCACCTCAAGATCTAGCTATTACAGATTACACTATTTTAAGCATTAGTATGCATGTATCACTGTGATATAATGCCCTTAACTCTTTTGAGAAGATACCTAGAAGGGGAATAGCTGGGTCAAATGAAATCAAGGATCACATGAAATTAAAGTTTCTGTACAGAAAAGGAAACCACCAACAGAATGAAGAGGCAACCTACCAAATGGGTTAAAAATTTGCCAGCTGTTCTCAAAGGACTAATATCTAGAATATGTGAAGAGGGGCTGGGATGCAGCTCAGTGGAATGAGCGCTTGCCTAGCAAGTGCAGGGTCCTGAGTTCGATCCCCAGTACCGCCAAAAAAAAAAAATAGAATATGTGAAGAACTGAAAATAAATTAGACATCCCAAGTTTAAAGACCCAATCATAAAATGAACATCTGAAATGAATAGACTCTTCTCAGATGAGGAAGTACAAATGGCCAATAAACACATGAAAAAAGTTCATTCTTGCTGGTCATTTGAGAACTGCATATTAAAACAACACTGAGATTCTATCTCACTCCAGAAAGAATGGTCATCTTCCAGAAATCAACATTCTACAGGGGGTGGGGATAAAAAGGAACACTTCTCCATTGGTAGAAATTTAAACTGGTACAGCCACTATGGAAATCAATATAGAGATTCTTCAAAAACCTAAAAATGAAACATTTTTAAAATCCTAAGTTTGGTAGCCAAGTTTTCTACTGAAACTTATGGTTTATTTGTTCCATTTCACTTTTTATTCAAGTGGATTTTTTTTGTTTAGAAATGATTTAATTATCAGCCATTTATTTACTGGTATATATTTGCATACCAGCTGTGTATCTTGTTCTTTAAGATGTCACAGCTTCCCAGGGCATTACAGGCCTCAGTGGTGAGCAGTGACTCACAGAGGTTCACTTACTATGAGTCTGTTGCCCATCTCCAGACAAAGTTTCTAGGCTTTGGACAACTCACAAGTAAACATGGAAAGCCAATTGGTTAATATAAATCCTGCTCAGTGCCACTTCGTAGTGGTCTCCATCACCAGCCCAAGTCCCATCCATGATTGTCTTTTTAAAAACCATCTTGCCTATTATTAAGTTCTATATAAATTAGGAACTATTTAAGTTCTTGAAAATTATGACTTTTGTCATTGGAATTACTTCTCCAGTGACTCTACAATGCAGTTGGGAAAGAGTCAGTGTTGTCTTTTGTCTTACTTTTTGTTGAGCTTTTGTTATGTTGTCCAGGCTGGTCTCAAGCTCCAAGCCTCTAGTGAACCTTACACTTCAATCTCCTGATCCCTGGGACTACAGGTGCACAGCCCCACATTTAGCTAATGTTGTATCATTCAACTTTCTCATGTAGAAACATGCTAGCTATCTATAATTACATAAGTACTGTTATATGATTCCTTTTGAAGTATTACCATTATATTCAGTTATGATTATTGTCTTGGTTACTTTTCTCTCCTTGCTGAGTGAAAATACACAAACCCAAAATGAGGGAAGGAAAGGTTTATTTAGCTTACAGTTTGTGGAGGTTTTAGTCCATACTTGGCTGGTTCTGAGGCAGATTGGCACATGGCAGAGCAGAGCACAGCAAAAACAACCAGCAAAAAGGGAGGAATGGCAGCAAAGCAGCCTCTTTCTACCTCCCTTACATTGTAAACAGGCTACCCTCACCCGGGGAGCATGTAGCTCTCACACACTCTCCATGCCCTCTTCTTCCACAGGCTCAGGATGTATACAAAATAAATACTTTGGCTTCCTGCTGAGTCACTCAGCCAAACATTTAGGCTCCACAAGTTGACACAATGTATCAATCATAACAATTATTTATAGGTATTTTCTTAGCAATTATGTCACAATTGCAAATAGATCTTTTCCATTATATCTTTAAAATTTTTTTTTTCCAAATTTTTTGTCTCTGGGAAAGATTTAAATTTTTTCTTTGCTTTCTGATCAACATTCAGTTCCTTGAATTTCTTAAAACTGTGTCACTTTGATGAAGGTATCTTCTAGTTTTTTTTTCTTGAGCCTTATATCCTGGGAGAAATACAAAGAAATGAACAAACAAATGCAAATAGGAAAAAAGTTGTTATCTATGTGCCAGGAGCCGTGGAAGCTAGAAAGTAATTACATGCACAAGAGGAAGCCAGCCTTGAAGCAGGTAAACAAGCATGTTAACTGATTGCTGGGGAGTGAGGCTGAAATCAACCAACTCATGAGGGTATAAATAAATGCTCTGCTGTTCTTGAGTAGTTCCCCTTCTCAGCTGAGAGAGCGGGTCTCCATCTGATCCCAGCTTTTTGTCTGTCTATGTTTTCCTTATTCTCACTGCTATTCCTTCCTGGGGTACAGCAAGAACCCAGCAGATCTCTGCACTATGCATCTGCCTATCTGTTTATGTATCTCATCCATATTTGTATCTGCATCTATATCTACTGCTATGTCTATGTAACCAATCTATATCTATATGTCTATATCACACCATCTACATCTATCATCACTATATATATCTATACAATCTACCTCTATTATCTCTCTACCCCTGCTCTCCTCTCTCTTCTCTCTCTGTCTGTCATCTCTCTATCTTCATGTTTTACAGATGATCGTTCATGCGCTAGTTTTGGTAACAATCTTGAGTCCTGCCAGGAGGGTTTGAGTAAATGCTAGGAATAAAGACCTAACTGACATTGTAAGATCTGTTAAGGCAGCTGTGAAGGTCTCCACTTATACCTTGGTCTTTGGAAAAGGAAAGGGAAGATCAGAAAGACTTCATCACCTAAAAAGGCACTTTATGTAGCGCTTCACCTTTTTTTTTTGTTCAACACTTTCATTCCCAGTGAAAGCCAGGTGGTCAGAATCTCAAGCAACGAAGACTTCTTCTCCTGAGCTCGACTGTCACTTGTGAGAGGGGTCCTAGTCCTGCACGTGATCTTCCCAGATTACTTCGTGACCAGGGAAGAACTCAGGCCTTCCAGAACTTGCAACTGCCAGGAGCTTACCAGCACTCACCAGCAGAGGGGGCCAAGGTCTACGGGATGAGATTTGGTATTTGGGCATGTTTGCGAAACTCTTTCAGGAGCGTATGTGTTACATGAGGGCAAGGAGAGCAGAAGAGACCTAAATTTGCCATATTTACCTTGAAATCTAGTGGTGTAGACTGGGCAGAGCTGGTTTGTGTGGTCTTGAGAGCCTACGGGGACATCTGAGGTCACTGCTTAAACAGATGAGCTGTATCTGAACCAAAGGCAGTAGCCACATAAGAAGAATTTAGGTCTAAGCCTGCCTGGGATGCATTGGTTCTAAATGGTATGTTGTCAGGGGCTGGGGATATAGCTCAGTGGAATAAGCGCCTGCCTGGCAAGCGCAAGGTCCTGAGTTCGATCCCTGGTACCGCAAAAAAAAAAAAAAGCTTTAATTTTGGGGCTGGGGATATAGCTCAGTGGAATAAGTGCTTGCCTAGCAAGCGCAGGGTCCTGAGTTCGATCCCCAGTACCGCAAAAAAAAAAAAAAAAAAAGGTATGTTGTCATCTCACTCAGACCTGTAGTCACAACTCCCCTAGGGGACAGTGATAGGGTCCACTCACTCATTTTCTATGTCTTGGATAGGAGTCTGGCAGAAGCTGATTCCTGGTTTCAGGAAGAAGGAGAACAACAAGGCCAGAGAGGATGGAGAAAACACCATAGATGACCCAGGGCAAGGGTGGAGTGTATGTCACTAGGATCTTCAACAGGGGAGCCAGGGCTGCCCCAGTGCTACCAGCAATTCCAGTGATTCCTAAAGCTGTTCCCCTGGGAGAGGACAGAACAGTTCATAAGCAGTCTGGTGGAAATAAACAAATGGAATTTGTGACTTAGCATTTTGTTTTAATTATAGGAAGCACTACAATCTAACAGACAACAGTACATCATGTTTACATTCATTGTGTGGAGCTGGTGCATTTACAGAACACATCTTCATTCCTTTTTTCATCTCCTTTCTCTCTCCTCCCCTCTCCATTTATTGACTCCCTCCCACTTGAAAAAGTTCTATCTACCTCCTTCCTATTACCTATCATTTGTTTTGCTCTTCACTTATAACTTGGGTTTCTCATATAGGAGAATGCGTGCAATATTTAGGCTTGTGTGTCTGATTTATTTCACTTAACTTTATGGTCTCAAGATGAATTCATTTTCCTACAAATGACTCGTTTATCCTCTATAGTACAGTAGTGCTCCACTGTGTGTAAATACCACCTTTTCTTTATCCACTCATCTGTTGATGAACATATAGGCTGCTTACAAGATTTAGCTATTATGATTTGTGCTGCTATAAATATCGATATACATGTATTGCTGTAGGAGTTAAGAAGTGGAATATTTGGGTCAAATGGAATTTCTAGTTTTAGTTTTTAGAAGCATCTCTGTATTGATTTCCATGGTGGTTTTACTACTTCACATTCCCACCAACAGTGTAGAAGGGTTCCTTTTACTCTGCAGCCCCACCAGCACTTGTCATTATTTGATTTCTTAATAACAATTCTTTCTCAGCTATGATGGAATTTTAGTGTTCTAATTTGCACTTCTGTAATGGCCAGACATGGTAAGCATTTGTTTAATATTTATTGACCACCTGTACTTTTGTGAAGTATCTTCTCATTTCACTTGCCCATTTTTGATTGGTCTTTATTTTGGGGGAGGTCTAATTTTTTGGGTTGTTTATTATTGTAAGTATTGGTCCTCTGAAGAATAGCTGGCAAAGTTTTCTCCCCTGGTTTTGTAGGTTTAGACTTATGCTGGTTGACAATGTACTTTTTTTCTGAAACAGTGTCTTACCTTGTAGCTCAGGCTGGCCTTGAGCAGACTATGCCATCTAGGTTGGCCTCAAACTCATAGCAATCCTCTAGCCTGTGCCTCCTGAGTGCTAGGATTACAGGTTTGCACCACCACACCTGGCTGACAATGTACTTTTTACATTTGAAATATGCTATCTAATTTTTAGCAATTTCAATTTCATATGGTTCTAACTCACATTTGATGATTTAAAATACTACTAATCATGTTACTATCTTTTGAGTGAATGAAGATGACATGAATGTATGTTGGCGATGCCTTGGCAGAGGTAAAGCACGTGGCCCAAACTGGCACTTTCTAAACTTTGACTATAATGGTTGTTGTTATCATCACAATTACCTTGTAACTTTCATTTCCTGGTTAAGAGTCAGTGAACTGGAGAAAATCTATTTTGACCCTCACAGGGAGCCAAGAAATTTTTTTGGTACCTGCTTATGATGTTCATTTACATGGATGAAAGAACTGGTAACAGAGACAGTAGAAAATACTGCTCCTAAAATTGTCAAAACCAAACGTGGAGTCTGCATTTCTGGAGAAAGGAAGACCAGGAAGCATCATCAGATCTGCACAGAAGGACTCAGAATCCTCACATCACAAATAGAGAGTACTCTTGTTGGAGATGTGAACAAATGTAAAATATATTATAGAGAAAATTTACAGAGGTTGAACTTGTGCTGTGCCTAATAAACTGAGAAATGTGACTTATTTACATATTTGGATTTATGATGAATAAAATATTCTGAATACTTTGATTCACTTGCCTTGTTTCTCTGGGGTTTTCAAAGAAGGAGAAAGGATTGTGAATTCAGAAGGAATTAACCTTCCTCTTTTCTACTCAGTGTATGTTCTATCCTTCATGCCAAGTGTCAACTATCATGTGGACAATTATGGAGGGGAGTGAGAGTCATCTAGGTACTCCAGGAGTTTACAGCCATGATCCACACACAATAATGACAATAGGGCCAACATTGCAGAAGATAGTCATCAAATGACAGGAGTCCCTTCTTAACAGCTAAGCTGGAAAATGTCTTGATCTAGATTAATGTCTGGATTTAAGAATAAGGACTTCTGCTAAGGAAAACGTTGGACTTTGGAAATTGTGGAAGGAAGGTTGAATGAGTTAGTTTTCTGCTACACGAAAAGCTAATGAGAATTCTTCTAAACATCACAGTGGTGTCTGTTGCATGGCAGCAAAGTTGCACCATTACTGATAATCAGCGGAAATGAAGGTGACTAGTATGGGACTAGTATGGTGACTAGTATGGGAGAAACACACTACTACTCAGGAAGCTCAGTGAGGCAAGGGACCACCTGGGTTCCTCTATTCATTATGTATTTTCATTCATTTGAGAAAAAGACAATTCTAAGACACTCTTCTGTGCTCTATATTTTGTGACTACTGTATAGCTTTTCTCTACTTGAAGGCAAGGGATTTTTATTTTCTTGAGTTGAGATAACACCCTAGAGCACAGTTGCATTTGTGGTGACCTAATGATAATACTTACATAGAGTTCAAGGAATAAGCTGTCAGTGAAGATGAAGTAATTGGACAGAATAGGACAGGGTCAGTGACTGGTCATCTTAAACACAATTATTAGGTCTGTATCCTGCATGCTTGCTGTGAAGTCTGATTAGCCAAGAAGCAGATGATCCATTGCTGACCCAGAGAAACTTGAGAAGTAGCACTAGTTTTCAGACTCATCTAAAGTGTAGATAAGACTGAGCACACATCTGAGCCAAACGATCCTGACCTTTGGATCATTCCCCAGAAACTTACTGAAAGACTCTATTCTAAACACCCAGATTGGTTTCAGGGAATCTTGAGGACTAATTCCTTCAGGTCCACATAGATGTGATTTTCAGTGCTCTGGGAATGGTCATAAGAGATTTCTTTTTTCACCCTGTGCTCTTTCCTCACCTTGAGGCACAAATATGAATGCCAAAACTGAGATTCCCACAGACATGAAAAACAGCTGGCTTATTCGATGCCTAAGTGATTCAATGTCCAAAAAGCAAGATAAATGCTTGGGATATTGACTATTCCGGTGATGGCTGGCAACAGGAATATGCCATCCCCCAGCTGATGGAAGTGGAGACTCAGGCCAGAATGGGGCAGCCGTGGTGCAAATCTGTAATGAACAAAGAGGAAAGACATGTCAAAGGGTTTAAAGTTTACACGATAGAGATGACATCATATTATCCCATGAGGCCAAGCATTAGTGTTAACACATAAAGTCGTATGAGTTTTGTGGAATATTTCCTTGTAGGTGATAATTTCATAATCATTATAAAATAGCTACACGATGACAAGCTGTAGTTTCTGCCAAGTTTATTTTGGGTGTGAGGAGGTGTTCTGCATGTTATATGGTGGGCTCTTCTAGGGGTTTAGGTTTTTTCCTACAGTGTGACCTGATAAAGGTATAACTACATATATAAATAATCAGTCAGCTGTTTGTACTTACGCGCTTTGTTGTTTACCTCCACGGAAGTGGGAACAAAGTCTGTGCCCTGATCAACGTTCTCAGCATTAGGCTCTGAGGATGGTGTGAACTAGATGACAGTGATGAACAAAACTCACGGTACAATTAGTTCCATCAGTTTTTTCAAATCTGTTTGACCACTACCAGCCTTAGCGCTTGTGTTTGTCGTCTGTGGGGCTCTGTGGTCTCTCGCTGGTTCCGGGGAGAAAACGGCGAGAAGATTTAGAAAATAAAGACACGTGAGCTCAGGTGGAGTTACCTCTTGCCTGATGAGCAAGAGGACTGCCCCAAAACAGGAGAGCGTTTATTTATAGCCTTCAGAGAGGCTGGTTAATTTCTGTCTCCCTGCCCAGCAACCAGTTAACAATGTTACAATGGCTTGTTTACTCGAGGAGCTCCTGTGTTCTCAGGCCGGCTTCATCCTGAGTGTGTAATTATTTTCCAGCTTCAGGGATCCCTACAGTCTCTTCATCATTTGTCTCAAAATTGAATTCTGCAACAAATTACACCTTTTGAAATAACAGTTTCATATCTCCACTATTTTAAAAGGGAGTGCAGTGAAACCTACCTCATGAAGCACAAGAGTTACACTGGTTTACACAGGTTGGGTTACTGGAACATGTCACACAGAGAAGTTTTTTTCTGGGCTGCCTCCAGCTCCTCCTTCACAGTGGATGTCACAACCTTTAACAGTGACAGCAACAGCAAACTGTTCCGTTTTCACTACACAAAGAGCGTTGTGAGGAGCACCAAGCCCCCATAAAGGGCAAGCTCACTGACTGCCCTTTTTCTGCAGTGGAAAATATAAACAGAGGAGCTGGGGATTTACCTCAGGGGCATAACTGCCTGCCTGGCAAGCACAAGGTCCTGAGTTCAATCCCTGGTACTGCAAAGAAAAAAAAAAAAAAAAAAGAAAGAAAATCTAAGCATAAAAAAAGCAATAGCAGGTGTCAAGAGGGTGGAAAAAAGGGATTTGGGAGTTAAAAGAATCTCAGGGACGTTCTGCAGCGAGGACATATGAGAGGTATCCAGAGCGCTGCGGAGTGTACGGATTAGTCAGCTAAGGAAGGAAATGAAATGGTGTGTTACTTAGATCACAGCCAGATGGGCATGGAAGACAGGGCAGTTGAAGTTGATTCTCCACTTGCTGACAGTGGAAGAAAGACCGTTTCTCTGTCTTAAGCTAGTGAGTAATTTTCCAAGTCTTTATTTCAATTTTTGGCTCATCTTATTTTAGAAAGTCTTGGAATGTAGTATCTTCATGAATGAGATGCTTAGAATTAAATTTAAGAAGAAATCAGTGGAGATCTTGGTTTAGTTGGTTTATACCTAGATTTCATTTTTAGTCTGGAGTTACCGGATGGTTTTGCTCCTGGCTAGGTAGATACCTTGAGGAAGGTGACTGCGTATCTCTAAACCTCAGTTTCCTTCTCATTAAAATGAAGAAGAAAATAAGGACTAGAAAAAGGATCCGGGAAGGAACAGGAGGACAAAAATAGTAATAACTTTCTCACAAAGATTTCCTAAGCCATTCAGGAGGTCACAAATGTGCATATCAAATAACAGTGATACCTTGGTTCATCACTTGATTCTTTTCAAGATTCTGCTTTCAAACTGAATTGGGCAAGAACTACATCAAATTCAATGGTTTGGTTCGATGCTAAGATAGGGAAATCTGATTCATTTCTCATCCAGTGTGGTTTGTGACCAGGATCACGTGGAGAACTGAGTTTGCGAATGCGGTACCACTGCAACTTGAGCAGAGCTCAAGCACTTACAATTTGTTAATTATTAAAAAACGTGAGCTCTTTTGTCATTCCACCTCTACAAATGACACAACGTTATGAAGTTCACTGAGAAAATTCCATGATGAAGGGAATTTAGAGAGAGGACATGTCCCCATGACTAAGGAATTCTTACTCCAAGAATGACTTGCAATTTTCAGCTTATGCTATTTGGGTTATGGTATTGGTACAGAAGAGTTCTGATGAAACCCTCTGCTTTAGACACTATAAACCGTGATTACTGGCCATAGTTATTATAGTGTTGTATGAATGACTGCAAGAAGACCTTATACCTGGGCCACATGAGAATTGCTGTGTCTGTGAGACTGGCTTTCAAACCCATCCAATATTTTTATTTTTTAAAAACTCATCCAATATTAGAATAAAATAGCAGAGTAGGCTGAAGTTATTTTGTACTGGCCCCTTACTTCTGATGAGAAAATAGATATGTGAATGGAATTTCTGGAAATATTTATGCAGTGGCTGCCAGATCACTTACAGGGAGTCTTACCTGTCCTGTCTAGGGCGAGGAGGAACATAGTCGAGCGAGAATTTGTTGGTTCTTCACTGTGATTGTTGATGCCTAGATGTCCCCTACAAGCTTCATGTGTTCATATGCAGGGCTTTTGGAAGAGAGCTGGGCCACAGGGATACCATAGTTGACTTACTGTTAGGAGGGAGGGATTGGTTGGGGGAGGTGAGCTATGGGACGCATGACCTAGAGGCGTATATCTCTCTCTGTGGCTTCTTTATTATCTCTCTGCTTTATGGCCACCATAAAAAGAGAAGCTTTCTTCCACCCAGGCTCTTATACAATATAGTTTCTATGTTTGAGCAAACATAGATAGAAAATTTTGAAACATGAGCCAAAGTAAACATTTTGTCTTTTAATTTTTTGGTGTTGAATATTGAATCCTAATGATGAGGAAAGTGTTTAAGGCATTGACATTTTACTTATTAGTACATATGTGCAATTTATCTTAGAGAGTAAGATACATATAGGGAGTAGGTACATGTACTTAATATATATTAATTCTTTTTATTCTCTGGTCCCTCCCCACTTCCCTTCCCCACCACCTCTAGATCCTCTAACTGCATTTTCATTGTTACTGTTATTTTAAAACTTTTATTAGTACAAGTTTACAGGATGTAATGGTTACAATCACTGTAGGGGTTGGTACATGTTTGTAATGGGTTTCAATTCCCTTCTCTTTCCCCCTTCCTCGAGCCTGTTTATTTTTCCAGCATCAGATTCATTTATTTACCTTATATGACTATATAAAGTTAAGTATCATACATTATTATTGTTATTATTATTTTTAGCTCATAAACCATTGTGGGTAGTGGCACATGTACATGACATTTTTATCTTTCAGTAGGTTAAATGTTTCTGCTTTATTTTATTTTAATTTAGAGCATAAGAAAGAGTAAAAACAATACAGAATTTCAAAACAAGATGATAAGAAATTAACAGTGGTTGTTATATTGCATATTATTATCTTTAAAGTAGCTGTTCAGATTACCACAGATAGGCATGTAAAATTAATCAACAATTAGGCATTAACTGTCCCTTTCAATAAACCAATAGAAATTAGTAGTACAATTATCTTAGCTATCTTGTATATGTATATACACATTTTTTCCCTTCCTTCTTTCTTTTTTCCTTTTTCTCCATCCCAGTTGTTCCCAGTTGTTCTTTTGAGCAGTTTCTTTTCCCTTTCACAATATCTATTGTACCCTTCAGATTTTATTTACTCTTTCAGTCTCTTACACTAGGGAGACAATACCGTGCTTACACATGTGGGTCTGATTTATTTCACTTATGAGTATGGTCTCTAGTTGTGTCCATTTACCCATGAAAGCCTAGAGTTTATCTTTCTTTATAGCTGAGTAATACTCTATTGTATAAAAAAAACACATCTTTTTTATCCATTCCTTTGTTGATGGGTATTTGGGTTATTTTCAAGATTTAGCTATGACAAATTGTGCTGTTATAAACATGGGTGCACATATATCACTGTGGTATGATGTTTTCAATTCTTCTAGAAAAATACTCAGAAGGGGAAGAGCTGTGTTAAGTGGGATTTCCAATCCTAGTTTTGTGAGGAATCTCCAAACTGATTTCATTAGTCATTCTAGAAATACAAATTAAAACAACACTGAGATTCCATCTCACCCTAGAGAGAATAGCCATCATCAAGAAATCAACCCATAACAAATGCTGGAGGGACTGTGGGTAATAAAGAACTCTTTTCCACTGTTGGTGGTGCAACCACTGTGGAAATCAGTCTGGAGATTCCTCAGTAAACTAGGATTAGAGGTCCCATTGAACATAGCTATTCCCCTCCTGGGTATTTTTGCAGAAGAACTGAAAACATCATACCAGAGAGATATATGTGCACCCATGTTTATAGCAGTTCAATTTGTCATAGCTAAATCTTGGAAACAACCCAAATGTCCATCAAATGAGGAATGGATAAAAAATATGTGGTATTTTTATACAATGAAGTATTAGTGATAAGAAAGATAAACTTGAGGCTTTTATAGATAAATGGATGCAACTAGAGACCATACTCATAAATGAAATAAGTCAGACTCACATGTGTAAACATCATATTGTCTCCCTACTATTAGAACTTGAAAGAGTAAATAAAATCTGAAGGGTACAGTAGATACTGTGAAAGGGAAAAGAAACTGCTCAAATAGGAAGGAGCAACTGGGCTAAAGGAGGGGAGAGGAAAAAGAAAGAAGAGACAAAATATGTATATGTGTATGCAGGATAGCTAGGATAATAGTGCTATTAATATCTGTTGGTTTATTGAAAGGAATTGCTAATTTGTAATTGTTTGATCACTCTTACATGCCTATATCTGGTTATCTGTGCAACCATTTTTCAAAATTTGTATGTGTATAAATATATAAATATATATGCCATTATTTACTTGCTTAAATTGTGGTCTTCCCCAAAATGGAACAAAATGTATATGTATATATAAGGGTAGCTGTGATAGGTGTATTGCTGATGTCTGTGGGTTATTGAAAGGATCACTTAATGGTTCAAATTTTATTTTTTCTTGACCATTTTTTCACACTTGTGTCTGGTAATCAGAATGACTGACCTGAAGACAACAATACGCAGTATAAGAGCCATTGTTGAATTCCTACCATCATGTATGGTGGAGCTCTGCATTATTTCTGTAGTGGTTGATTGATTATGTCAGCTTGAGAAGTTTAGAAGCTCAGCTAAACTTGGCTCAGCAACTGGCTCAGCAACTCTACACCCTAGGGTGTGGATGAGCCACCCTAGGGTGGATCATCACCTAGATGATATAAAAGGGAAATGAGGAAGGACAAAGGAACTTCCATTCCTTTTGGAGGGGTTCCAGTCTTCACCTTCAGCTTGGACTTCATCTCCTGGCTTCTAGTGCAGACTCTTTGGCTTCTGCCTTGGATCCTTCAGCCCCCTGTCACAGACTCATCGGCCTCCTGGTATGGACTTGCATGGAACTCTGCAGTGAGCTCCAGACCCTGGGCTGATTCCTTCGGTCTTCAGTGTGCAGACACCCTCTGCATGCTTCCTCATATGACTCTTTGGCTGACCGTTGTAAGCCAGTCTTGTAACTTATACATTTGTACATCTTGTGTTATATCTGTTTTTCTAGTAAAATTCTGACTGATACAATTTCCAATGTGTTCTTTTTATTATCCTTTTACTGTCTTTGATTGTTTGATCAATCTTACGTCTGGTGGACTGAGCAACTTCGTTGAAGGTAATAGTATGTAATGTAGCACCATTGTTAATTCCTATCATTTTGCTTTGAGACCATGTATTGTTTTTTGTGTTGTTTTGTTTTTGTCTTTACTGTTGTTGTTTTGTTAGCTTTTTGTCCTTAAAATAAAAGAAGAACAAAAAAGAATGGAAGTGTCTATCTTGTGGCATTGAATGTTGGAAGTGTCTAACTTTCTTTTCATTTGTATAGGGCTTGCAGCTAGGAGTTTGTCTTAAGTCTCAGAGGATTACTAAGACTCTTAGAACTTTGGCAACTCTTGGACTTGGATTAAATGCCTTTTGCATGAAGGAATGTGCATGAGTCTTAGTGGAGGCCAGGGGTGGAATTTTTGGCTTGTGTCTAAATGTCCCTACAAAGCCTCATCAAGCCATAGGTGGGGCTTTTTCAGAGGTGGCTGGATCTAGAGTGTGTGATGCTGAGATTGATTCATTGTGCAGTGGTAGGCTCAAGGGTACTAGGAGTAAGAGTGAGAGTTTCCTGCCCCAGGTAGCCTGAATAAGATGTAAGGGATAGAAAGAGCTGTCATTATCTCATGCTTGCATTTGCTATTTTTTTCCTGCAATGAGCTGTTTTTCCTCTGTGATGCCCCTCTGCCATGTGGCAGCCTGACTTAGAGATAGCCAACTATGGACTGAAACTTCTATGGACTGTAAGTCAAATAAACTTTTCCTGCTTTTACTTTCGCTGTTGGGTATTTTGTCTCAGCAATGAGAAAAGTAACTAAGATAGTCTTGAATACAGAAATGAAACTTGAAACTTCATTCACCACACTGACTGAAAATTTCCATATGTATTTAGTGGCCCTTGAGAACAAGGTAGCCCCAAAATATTGTAATTTGAAAATCAACCTTTAATAATGAATGAAAAACTCACAAAGTGATGAAAATATCTACTAGTAGAGAGAGCTATAAACCAGAAACACTTGTCTGTTAAATGGCCACATAGAATGTTTCCCATTAACATTCCAGTCATGAATAGGAATTCAGACATTGAATTCAGTGACTGAGATTCACATACCGGTCCCACCGGAAGAAAAGGAAATCAGTATAGATCTTGTGATCTCTCTGTGAAACAATGAAAAGCCTTTCTGAATGTGGCCTTCAAGTTTTATACTTTTAGTCTGCTATTTTCCTTTTCTGCCTCTGTTTTCAATATTTCCTGACATCAGTTTAAAAATAAGATTCAGGGGCTGGGGATATAGCTCAGTGGAATAAGCGCTTGCCTAGCAAGCGCAGGGTCCTGAGTTCGATCCCCAGTACCACACACACACAAAAAAATAAATAAAAATAAGATTCAACTGAAACATAACTATGTCCAGGAAAATGCCCCAAGTCTGTATCTTATATTAATGATCACTTTAAACTCAGACTAGGAAGTTCTCAAACCCACACAGTATAGTCATGCAAGGACTTTAACAATTTACAGAATCTTGCAAATCACTGCAGAGCATCTCATGACTATTCTAGGGGTAAAATATGGGTATCAAGGTTTTTATAATCTCCCAGGCGTTTCTAATTGGAAATCAAGGTTGGGTATTACTGACTTGGCATAACATTTATAAGAAAAGCCATTAATTACTTGCTGAAATTGTGGTCTTCCCCAAAATGAAAGCACTATGAGAGCAGGTCTTATTATTTAATTCATTGTACTTAGCAAATATTTATATATTTCACATTTAATAGCATAGCAATCAATATTGCTGAAAGATAGTGATTAAAAGCTGAAAGCACATTTGATGTTCGTGTTGTTTCTACACACCCGAATTAAGAACTTACAATTGGAAAGTGAAGGCTTGTACCTTAGTCACGGTGGTGGAGAGGAAGGTGCTTTTGTCATTTACCCAGACATCCACACAGGGCTCAGTCTGGCTCACTCATGTTTGCAGAGGTCCTGCTCAGATGAAGTTGCCCCTGTGGGTGGGTGTGGCAGTGACACTTCTCTGGCTCCAGGTTTGGGTCCAGTGGGATGGAGATTCTCAGAAGGGCTTCTTGGGTGAGGACCTTAGGTTTGTGGTCAGAGACAGTGTCATTTTCAAGGATGTGGGCCCAGCGGTGATGCCCAGGGATGACCCAGTGAAGTTCTCCAATGAGAAATGACTGGGTTCTGCAATCCCATTGGTGGCACAAAAAGCCATCTGAAGAATCTGGACTCTCTCCAGGTTGCCGGCTTTGTCTAGGAGGTCCTGAAAGGCCGTGAAATCTGAAAGACTCTGCCCTATAGGAGGGCAAATGATTGTAACTGTATAGGTTGTAAGAAAAAGTGTTTCTTTTCACTAAGACAGTGCTGGTCCTGACCTAATTTATTCTTATGTAGCTCCACTTCTCTGCAACAGGGCCATTGAACTGTATCCCTCAATCATTTTCAGGTTAGAGACGTAGCTATTTTCTTTAAGGTCACAGAGACTTTAAATATTTTGCAGAGATACATTCTGCACTTAACTCTGTTAAACATCTACTTTGCAAAAATTCTTGTTCTTGGAAATGCTGACCCTGACCTGCAAATCCTTTGTAAACACAGGAGATTAAACCTGCTACAAGATATGTAACTCCCTTTGGTCATTGACTTTCTGCTTCAGGTCAAATCACAGCACTAACTTACTTTGAAAGTAATTTATTCAAAGCAGCGGGAGGTTAGGTGCTGATGAGGGCAGAGGGTTTAGCCAGTGGCAAACTCACACAGGTAGAATGTGACTGCTCATTGATTCACTTAGACAGCAGTCATGTGGAACTTTTCTGTTCTAGTGGAAGTGAGACTGCACCATATATTGCAAGGACACACACTCTTGGGTAGGCAAAGCTTTATTGGGATGTGCAGGGATGGCAGTTGATTGAGGTGAAGGGAGTCAGCACTGATCAAGAGGGTAACCAAGATGCTTGCAGAACAGAGGGGAGCAGGTACTAATAGGGAACTAGGGCACCATGGTTGCAGATGATTTTATTACATATACAGTATATTTTATTTTATAATATAGGTAATTATATTAGTATATATAATAAAATTGTTCTTTTAATCATTATTAAACATATACACATATTTATATATTTACAATTAAATATAAACATATTATATATAAATATAAGAACATATTTTACTGAACAATTATATGTAGTATATATACAGTATGTATAACATAAAGGTGCACTTTTATTTTATTTTTTTTATTTTTTATTTATTTTTTATTTTTTATTTTTTTGCGGTACTGGGGATCGAACTCAGGACGCTGCGCTTGCTAGGCAAGCGCTTATTCCACTGAGCTATATCCCCAGCAAGGTGCACTTTTAATGTACAATTAATTGGCATTAATTACATTCACAATATTTGGCAACAATCACCGTCTAGTTCCAAAACTTTTTATCATCTCAAACAGAAATGATCATCTTAAAAGGATTCCCGAGTCCTGCCCAGATTCCTGCATTTTCTTCAGTATTCCCCCTCCCTTATTGGAAAATCTAATAAAAATGGGCGACCCAAAAAAGTTTTTGGCTAATTCAGAGAATATAGAAGCTGGAAAAAAATTGGTCCCTCCCGGAAGCCCTAAAATCATATTCCATTGTCTCATTTTTTATTTATGCCTTCATCCATCCACTCACTTGGGAGATTGTGGGCCTGATCAGCCTACAATAACTTAGAGTTATTTAACCCAGTCTTACTATTAGCACCACTATGTACATTACATCCTAGAAATTACTCTTCTTATATGGGTGAAACTTTGTATCCTTTAAACCATATCATGTCATTATTCATTGCGCAGCTCCTGGCAATCTCCATTCTACGTTCTGCTTATGTGAACTTGGCTCTTTTAGGTTATGGGTGTAAGTGAGATATTAAGGTATTTTTTCAATTTTTGTTTTTTATTAGTACATGTTTGCAGTACATAATGATCACATTCCTCTGGCCAGCTGGTACATGTACATAACAATTATCTTTCAACTCCTTCCTTCTTCTCCAGTCCCACCATCTCTTGGTCCCCATTCCTGTTGCAAAAGATCTATTTTCTGTAGAAAATTAGGCCCTATTTTCTACTGTTTGTATTTTCTTTTTTTTTTGTATTTTGGATTTCTCATATAAAAGAAACTATGCAGCAGTTAAACTTGTGTGTCTGATTTACTTCACAACATTATGGCATCAAAGGCAATCCACTTTCCTGGGAACTCAGGAAGATGGCGACCGGGTGAGCAGCAAGGGAGCGAACCTCCTTAATAAACACCACCAGCTCGAGACAGACTTGGTGAGCGTGAATGCCGGAACCTCGGCTGGGAAGTTTAAACTGGGCGTATTTCTCTGAGATGCCGGGGGAGATGTGGTAGGGCGGACCAGGCTGCCGGGGCGAGACGTGGGAAAGTC
>PVLD010027145.1:0-21173 GCA_004027595.1 Dinomys branickii
GAAGGAAAGGAAAGACATTCCAGGCAAGTGGCAACCAAGAGAGGAAGACAGGAAAGAGACTGGCAGTTCAGTATCACCATTTGTGACACTGAGAAAGTGTGGGAGAATGGCATTAAGTGAAAATCAAAGAGAGCCTGAAGTCACCATTGAAGTGATATCCTGTAGATAACTGGTGCACTCACACATTTGCACACACACAAAGTCTGTCTAGTTTTATATTGTGCTTATAAGCACTGCGTATATATTGCATCATTTAATTATCTTAACTCCCTTAGGAGGTTAGAATTATTTTCCCATATTAGGAAACTGACATTCACAAAGGTTAACTAACTTGCTCCAAATCACACCAGAAGTAGTGGACAAAGAAGTACAAAGAGGTATGTATGACTTCAAAGGGCTTTTTTTTTCCTATCGTAACATCTATGTTGTTGAAAGATTTTCACCCTTAAAGTGGCAAAATCAGGTTTGGATTTTAAAAGACAAGCCTGGCACAATGTGCAAATGGATTTTATTATGTCATTATTGGCTACATTGGATACGAGGACTATTTAGTAGGACATGTTGTTCATTTAGATTCAAACTCAGGTTCAAATAACATTTAGTCAGCCCCTTCCACATGCTGGGCACTCTCCTGGATGCATTTTATGACACCAAATCTAGATGCAGTAGTTCATTTTATCTGTGATTGAATACAGTCTCTTCAATATCAAAACATGTTTTAGAGATGGGGATGTAACTCAGTGGTAGAGCACTTGTCCTGCCTGAGCGAGGCTTGAGCTCAAGCCCCAGTGCTGCAACAAATTAAAGCACAACATATTTTATATTATCTGGCTAGTTTCTGTTGCTAAAAAATTGTTTAGCAAGAAAACCTATGTGATGTCTACTGCTGTATCTGTTTTATCAGTAAGTAATTCTAGGATGACTTCTGATTGTATCGATTTCCGGTGGTACTATCTGTAAACATATTCTACAGTTGTCAACCAGCCAACCATGTTGGACCCTGAAATAGTAACTGCCTTCAAATTTGGTGGGAGAGTGATAGACCTACATAATTAATGCTTAGTTTGAAAGTAATTATCATTTGTATTGATTTTAAGTTTTTAAAAATCCGTTACCAGCCCCACAGAAGATATGCAAATATTAGAAAAATATTTGAGGTAAAATGTGCTGTAACTGTTAAACCTTTGTTTTGGAGCCTAGAGATTACAGTAGCAAATGTAACTTGCTAAGTAACTGGTGTGGTGGAGATGGACCTTTCGAAGTTGATAGAATGTTAGACTTTTAAGCGGAAAGCTTATTGAAGGACTTTATTACATACAGGGCAGCAACAGAATTACTGACATGGGAACAGATGCAAGTGTGTGTAGCATTCCCATCTACTTAGGTCACCCAGGAGTGCTAATTATGTTGTTGAAATTTAATTAAAGTATATAGGTAGACATTGCACTTTGCCTTAAAAGAAGTGCCCACCAATAAGGAACTCAGCAATTAATTGCAGTGACTGTTACAAGAAAATCAATACTGAAAGTGATGAAGGTATATACTGTAAAAGAGGACTACAGAGTTACAACCAGGAAGAAATCATGCTATTGAATAGTACAGACAGTGGGAGGCAGGCAGGGACCACAGAATGGTGAAACATAGCCTGACTAGACGCAACCCTTTCTCTTTGTGCTAGGGTTAATGTGCCAATCATGTGCCTTATGAATAAAAGATCAGATTTTTTCAAGTTTCTCCTCCTTTTGGGTGTAATTCTAGTACATAGTTTCATAGTTTACAGACTTTCACAGTTTTTTTTTTTTTAATTTAATGAACTCCCTTCACTTCCAAATGTGATTAACTCCACAGTTGTCACTGGCAACATTTACTTCAAGAGAAGTTTCACAGTAAGCCTTTGGGAGAAGGAAAAATGTCTAATTTCTATTAATTCATTGAAGGACTAGTTTGTGCTTAAGTTGTTTCATCAGTGTTACATGCCTGTATCCTGGTAATCTGAGCACCTACTTTGAAGATAACAATATGCAATACAGTAACCATTATTAATTTGCTATCGTCTTGTTTTGAAATTCTGAATTATTGTTATTGGTTTTTAAATTCTCATTATAATAAAAATGTCTTAATAGGAGTCTCCACAGTACTTGTGCAGTTTGGGGTAATAGGTAGAAAGGCACAGGAAGAAGAGAAATGAATAAATTATAAGCATAGCCCAGTGGAAAAATAACTTTAACTAACATCTAAAAGTGTTTGTATTTAAGATCAGGGGTACAGGAATTATTTCCTAGATTTGTGTCTTAGTTACTTTTCTCATTGCTGAGGTAAAATACTTGACACCCACAAGTTAAAGGGGGGGGAGTTTGTATCAGTTTCAATCCATACTCAGCTGGTTCCAAGGCAGGGGGGCATCACCAAGGGCATCACATCCAACAGTCTATGGCCTGGCAAGTGGAAGGCAAGAAGCAGCAAGCAGCAGCAGCGACAGCAAGCCTGCCTGCCTTCTGTCCCTTTATATTCCGTCTAGACTATAAGCCTATGGATTGGTGCCACCCGTACAAAGGGTGGGGCTTGCATTATCTACACCCTTAATCCCAGTCTCATACACTCAGTCCACATTCACACACACTAATCCAGCCACCTTCACAACTTCCCACCTATTGGCACATGCGGCTTTGGGGCACACCTAGACACAAGCCATAACAATTGGTGCATCCAGAAAACTCTCTAGATTAAATTATGTCATAGTGATGTAAAAGAACAATTTAACTGTCCTAAAATGGAATCTATATGCAAAACCTATCTTCCCATTTCATGAGTTGAGCTCAGACTTCTCTGCTGTGCTCTGAATGTAACTGCTATTTGAAAGCTTCACTTGGGCAGTGTGGGCGTGTGAAACTTCACAGTCCCAAAGCTGAACATTTGAGCTTTTCCCACAAGCCTCCCCTGGAAGCTTTGTGTTTGTCAGTGTTTGAGAACCCAAGAGTCACTCTTGTTAGCTACCTCTTTCTTACCTCTCGTATTTTTATCTGCCTTAAATTTTGTCAGCTTGACCTCTAAAATACATGGCACAACTATCTTTGAAAATCCTAATTGAAGCTGCCATCATCTCCTGTCTAAGTTATAATTGTTTCCTGTTCTCTCTGCTGACATTCTCGACCCCTCCCTCCATTTTTTAGAATTGTCTTTTTCAAAGCATACATTTAATTAACTCCTGCTTAAAGCACTTTTTTCCTTTCCCACTACACTTAGGCTGACACCTCAACTCTTGATCATGGCCTAAAAGGCCCTGCTTGCTTCACCAACCTCATCTTTGTTTTTTAATAAAATGTTTGTATACTGGGAAAAATATTTAAAGCATAGTAGATTTATGGAGTGATAATACCTAGATAACTAATCAAGCCCTACTTTATTTATTGACAGATACCAATGGGGAGGAACTTAGAAAATTAGCAGTTATATTTTTTAAATTGCTTTAATTTGCATTACCAATCTCTTTATTTCTGAGCATATGGGAATCCTACTATTACTCATGGTTAATTAATGAATAGGGCAAGTGCAATCATAGGGTCAGTATGCCTTTCTAATAATCTTTTTCTGAACTGTAGCCCTCCTGTCCAGCAGAATGATTGGCAATCTCCGCAGCACTAATGTGGAATGGGCACCATTGGCTTCATTATTCTGACTTTAGTATAATGCCATTGATGTCATCTTAACTTCATTGAGTTCCAATGACAAGTGATAACTTTGTGCATTCCTCTGGACTTCATACATTAAGCTTGTACCAGAATAACTCTATCCAGTGCAAGAATAATGATGCCACATTATGTAATCCTTTTAATTTCCGTGATGAATTCAGAAATAGCGTTCATGTAAAATTTGGCCGTGATCACAAAAGATATACCCAGAAGGGTAACATTTTTTTAAATTATAACGTTATGAAGACACTACCTACTTATATCCCATTCTTGCCAAAATGCATTTGAAAGAAAATATCTATTCAAATGATTTATTCATACATATGACATATTATTGAAGATGGAAGATTACCGTCGATAAGGATGACATATTAGTAAAGTTCCCATTAGGTGATTGCTTGGGTGAAAGCATCTGTGAATGCTTGTCAAGAAGCAGATAGTGAAAGGAAAAAAAAAAAAAAGAAGCAGATAGTTATGCTGCTGTGAAATAGTGCTCATTATATCACACCTGGTTTATCAGAATGTTGACAGTATTAAACATACGTTGTTTTCTATATGTCTGTGATTTTTTAAAAGTAATATTTACTTAATTATAAACACATTAAAAGTAAACATCCATATAAGCTATACTCAAAATTCAAAATTTTATAAACTTAATTCCAGATGTCTCAAGATAGGATTCTCACCTTCTACTCTTAATGAACAGGTCAACATTTTTCATAGCCTCTATTTTGCCCTAATTTTACTGATTAATTTGAAGCCCTTCAACTGTCATATTAGATAGCTACCTTTGACAGTGTTCAATTTTGCCATTAGTGTTCTAAGAAGAAGAATGCATAAAATAGGTCAGACAAGTGGACAGTACCATAGGACAGTCAGAAGGGATTTATCAGCATGTGAAGGTTCTCTGAAGCTTTTGTACTGAGAAGAGTAGAATTTCAGTCATTTACATAAACTCTCTAGGAGAGGGCAATTCAGCATAGCTCAGTCTCCACTCAATAAATACTTGACTCACTAAAACTTGAGGTGTGCATGCATAGAGGATTTTTTTTATTGTAAAGGAAACAAATCGGGTTTAAAAAAGATTCTTCTCTGTTCAAACTTGTTCTTCCTATGAAAACAAATTAGTCCAACAAGATTATATCTAGCATTGCTTTGAGAAGCACCAACTTGCATATGTACTTCCAATCCTGGCCTTGAGCTAAGACTGTGAACAAAAGTAGGAGATTTCAGTTTGTTTTTCAAGCTTTGATTTTACAATCCACACATTGCTTTGCTACGGGCGGAATAACAGCTGCAGCTGGGGAAGAGACAGCAGGTGATGGGAGTGCAGCTCTTCACAGGCAGCTGTGCGCTGCTGTTGGTCCTGTGCAAAGGCTACAGAGTTTTCTTTACAGCACATCATTATTTACAGGTTTTCAAATGTCCCCTTCCTTTTCCTCTACCCAGCTGTCTTTCAGCCATACTTTCTGCTACTTGGTAAGTTTGCTTTCTTTCCTTCTTATTAGCAGCTCTACCTCTGTATTTTTTAAAAACTGTATTCGGGTAGAGGTTTTCAGAATGAGAGCTTCTACAAATGTATGAAACCAGTTGTTCCCATGTACTTAGTGAGTTTTTAAAATTAAAATAAAAATGTAGTTTTCATATTGATATTCATCTGTTCTCAGCACTAGTTCAGGCCATTGTATGAATCCAATTTAGAAACACTGCTTTATCCTCAAGAACTCAGGGGAGAGGTGCAGATGATGGTATTTTTGAACTTATTATCAGACACACATTTTTCCAAATTTTACTTAGTATTATCATCATCATCATCATGATCATCTTTTTAGTGTTATTAGGGATTTCACCCCAGGCCTTGTGCTTGCAAGGCACGTTCTCTCCTGCTAAACTTCAGCCCAGCGCCATGTGCATATTTTTTAATTTAGAGAATGCTAGGTAAGTTGCATGTTCTGTTAAGGTAAACTTTTTAACAAATTTTTCATCTTAAAAATGATTCATTTTCTAACAATTTTCCTTTGCTACGGGGATTTCTTATCTTTAGAGGCCAAAGAGGCACACAGTGATGAGCTTTTGCTCTTGTTATTGTACAAACACACTTGCTTCCTTTCTGTGTATCACACTCGTAAGATGAAACTGTTAACTTATAAATATACTGAAGAAAGAATACAACAGTACCTATTATTTAGGGTACCTGTGATGTTCCTTTGCTTTTTTACATATGCCTTCTGGATGAGTCCCTTGGATGGTGTGCCCCTTTGCTGATAATACTTCTCCAAGGGAGTATATCCAGTGAAGGAAACTATAGAATGCTTACATATACACTACAAAAAGTGGATTTTTATTTAGCCTTTCATAGAGAAAATAAAGGAGTGCTGTTACTTTCTAAAAGGTTAAAATTAACAGAAATATTTAGTTCAGAGAAAAAAAACCCACAAGTTTCTAGAAAACCTTTTATATTTACATAAAATTACACATTCTGAATATAATCTAGAGAAAGTTACCAGAGCCCTGTGTGTGTTTGTGTATGTGTGTGTGCGTGTGTGTGTGTATTTCCCTTTCGTACACATTAATTCTTGCATGCTTTGTAATTACAAAATCTCTCCATTCAAAATCAGTTATATTTATCTTGTACTTTAGTCTTGCTAAAGTCATGGATTAGACAGTATATCATTTAAAATGTTTTGAATGAATATCAGACCACTAGCATATATTTCCTTGATGCAGGAGAAAAAGTACATGTACATTTTTCAACTGAAGCAAGTAGATAAATAAGATTTGTGGGGAAAGTTTCTCCTACATATAACTCAAGAAAGTATACTAAGCTTAAAAGGTTATTTATGGAGTACATGAAAGAAAGCCATAATAAAAAACCCAATAGCAATAATTTAATTTTTAGTGTTATAATTCAGATTCAATAATTCGATAGCAGATGTAAAAAATGAAATGAGAGAAAAAAATTAAAGTGCCACCAGACTGACTAATCAGTCACAGAAAATGCCTGTAGTGGGAATTTACTCAGATAGAAAATGTTTGCACTGTCATTAAAGACTCCCTAATTTATACTAGTGAACTAATATAATGACAGGCACAAAAATATACCCTGAGGCTGAGGCTATGCGGGGGACAAGCATTTCTAAGCTACTCTGGTACTTAAAATATTCTCGGAGCTTGAGCTCCCCTCCTCTCTCTGCCACCTCCAGTAAAACTATTTCTCTTTCACTATCTGATTTTTTTCTTATTACCACTCTCTGTCTTCCTGTCTGTGTCTATCTCTGTCTCTCTGGCCCTCTGTCTCTCTGTCCCTGTCTCTGTCTCTTCATCTCTCTCTCTCTCTCTCTCTCTCTCTCTCTCTCTCTCTCTTTCTCTCTCTCTCTCTCACACACACACACACACACAGTTAATGAATATTAAAAGTAAAGTAGGTCACCAGCTACTTTAGACTCCAATAATTTGGATCAAAGCAAGTATATTCAAGACAAATAATGAGGCAGGAAAACACATTTTAATTCTTTTATTACCTTTTAGAAAAACTACAATGTCAAAAGTAATTTAAATGTCTCTAAGAAGAAAAAGACTATTGTGCAGTTTTATTTTTCAAGAATATTCCTTAAAATGTGAAACTTGCTAATATTTGTAACTAATTGGCTATTCATTAGTGTAAATGTCACTGCTTTCCAGACCTAAAATTCCATGTATGTGGTAAAACCTACAAACAGAAAGCACAAGTTTCATTCCTGTGGTTAGAAAGGCCAAAATTAAATGAAATTAAATCATTGTACGTATAGCAGGCAGAACACAGACAGTAGAATTTTTATGGTGACACATACGGTGGCACAATGTAATTCTTGGTAGCACATAGACAATAGAATTTTTTGTTAGAAAGTAGGATATAGATGGCAGAATAATGAAACATGAAAGGAACATTTATAGATTACTTGTTATTTACCAAGTATAAATGATACTTTATGGTGATTGTTAAATCACTTCAGTGGAATTACCAATCTTTAAGAAAAGTATTCTTATCTTTACTTTGCAAATCAGAAAATACAAGGGCCAGAGAGGCTGTACGTCACTGGATCAGGGTAGCCCAACTAATAACTGGTACAGGTGAGCTTATAACCTACTAGGTCTATCTGACTTCTAAGACCATTCTTAGCACACGCCTGTTGGCCATAACTACGGATATACTTATATGTGCTTGTGCCAATGAATGCTTAAGACTACAGCTTTTATTTCAAGGTGCTTTTATTTTACATTGATAATTTTCCTGGGAAGACGTCACTTTGTTCATGTCATGCTCTCCTGTACAAGTGTGTACCTCATGGAATGAGTATTGTGATGAGTTGACACATGAAACTACTTATAACAATGTCTAGAACATAGCAGTCAGTAAGCATTAGGACTTAGGAATTTAAATAATGACATACACCACAGAAGAATGAGGTGAAGTATTTATAGCCTCAGTAGGCTACCAAGGTACAGTTGATACTTTGCTCATAAAAGAGAGTTTATTGGATCAGTGTTACTACACGGCAAAAGTAGGACTAAGTAGTAAGAGTTCAAGTGGGCTCACTTGGATTATAACTAAATAACAATTGTGCTAACTATCAAAAATAGAGTAAGTCAGTTTGGATGTAAGGAGCACTCTGTTCTCGATCTAGTGCATTCACCACCCTAGATTTCCTGGGCACTCTTCTCTGCCAACTCCCCTCTCTCCTCTCCAACCTCAGGCCATTTCATCCCCGGCCAAAGGAAGAACTTAATACCACTACAAACAGAACCATTTCATCAGTGAATTAAAAGAAAATATGAAGGAGCCAGCAAGTAAATAAACTGCACTGTCTCTAGTTAGATATTCCAAGTGACATTTGTTTTCCTCTGAGACCAGGACCAACTGTGTAATGTGCGAAGCCCAGAGAAAAATGAAGGTGTGGGGCCCCACTGCAGAAAGCATTCCGTATTTCACCGCAATGATAACACAGTGCTAAAAGTACAGGGCGCTTCTAAGCATGGAGCCCAGTGTGACTATACGTGTGACCAGCCTAGGAAGTCAGCCTGAGTAGAGATAATCTGAGACTCTGAGCACCCAAGTATATCTTTTCCAAAGGGGTGGTGAGTTCTGTAGCTTACTCTCTTACATGTACTTTTCCCATTTCCTTTGTCTTAGTTACTTTTCTCTCCTTGCTGAGACAAAATACCCAACGCCCAAAATGAAGGAAGGAAAGGTTTATTTATTTAGCTTACAGTTTGTGGAGGTTTCAGTCCATACTTGGCTGCTTCAGAGGCAGAGTAGCACACGGCAGAGAGTAAATGTTCATGGCGGCAGCACACAGCAAAAACCACAAGAGCAAAAGGGAAGAATGGCTGCAAGCAGCCTCCTTTCTTCCCTTACATTGTAAACAGCCTACCCCCACCCAGGGGGCGGGTAGCTCTCACACAGTCTCCATGCCCTCCTCTTCCACAGGCTCAGGATGTGTACAAAGCAAGCACCCTGGCTTCCTGCTGAGTCACTCAGCCAAACCTCTAGACTCCCCAAATTGACACAATGTATCAACCATAGCATCCCTCATTGTTGTGTATTTGGGAGGCGTATCCCCACCCCACCCCCACCCTCAAGGAGTAAGCTTTTTTATCCTAGGCTGTGGTTCACAGGGACTGAGGTCATCTCACTATGTACTCTGAATCTTTATAATTTGGTCCAAACATTCTTTATTATCATGTCAAATTCAAAGATAGCGAACTATAAACATTTTGTATAATAGTATTATTTTAGGCAGCCATCAATTTGCGTATAAACCAAAATTCACAGATTATTACATGTGCAGCATTTCCTCCTGTTTTGTTTAGATACAATATTAATAATTGAGTAAAAGAGTAGAATAGAGGAGCCTAATAAAAGTGTCTCTTGCTTCTCTGTGTTATCTCCTTTCCTTACCTTTCCATGTGCTAAGCATTAGTTACAACCCCCTTCTTATATGTACTTCTGGACGAATTTCAGTGTCCTGAATGCTTTCTGTGTTCATGCAATAATTGATAAAAGTGGCATTCAGTTATGATTGTGCCTAACTTCTACGTCATTGCAGTCATGGGGATAAATTTAAATGGGAACCCAAACTGTTCAAAATAGCCATATCCATTCAGTAAACATTGATTTAGTTTATTGGATAAAGCACAGCAATAAATATTGAGGAAACAGGGAAGAGTTAGATCTGTATGATACCGTAAGTAGCTTAGAGCAGAATGGGGAGATAGCTTTCCTCACTCATCTTAAGTCATGGCAGGCACTCATAATAAGATGGGCTAATGAAAGGAAAAGATGAATGCTTTCAATGACTATATTTATAGGACATGGGAATCTCAGAAATGGAAACCTAAAGGCACAAGGAAAACTGCCTATTTTATGCTTAGGATTTATGAAGAATGGACAGCTATGCAGAAATGTAAGTGGGGCCAGAGTGGCTGGTATGATCTAATGATAACACAGTGGCAGTGGGTACTTAGCGATGCTAAATCATGTTCAGATTCTGCTTGGACTCTCTCTCATTTCTTTCTCCTAGGTGCTGTAGAGAGTAGGACACTGCTAGAATGAGCGTTTTCAAATGAGAAGGGACAGAAAGACATTTCTAGGCATTATGACTTGCTGTGGGGAAGAAGAGTTCTAATTTCTATGACCCACCTTGCCAAGAGGAGCACTGATTTCTATAATTCTTTTTATGTGGAGAAACAGGGACTAGAGACAGAACAACCAAAAAAAGATCAAAGAGACCTTGGATCTGAGGCCTGGATTAGTCAAAGTACTCAGTATACCGAAACACTATGTTGAATTTCGAGCTCCAGCAGCAGCTTGGGATTTTATAAAGTAGACTGTGTTTATGTGTGTGAGACAAATCTAAGTCAAAGTAAAAAGTAATGTGGAATATCTATTAAACCAAAACTGCAGATTGTTAGCTTTGGTGGGTCTGGCGTCTAGGGTCCCCAGACTCAACCTTGCTGGCCTTGACACTCTCTCTCCAGTGTAGAAAGAGGAAAAGGAGTCAGAGAACAGTACAAACCAAAAAGAATTTTACTGTAGGCATTGCAAGAGGAAGTGGTAAACAGCCACTCTAGAGAAGTAGTAGGGCCCAGAGCTGGGACACTACTGAGTCTGGGGCTGTGGTTCTGCTTTATGGGGCAGGGGCTCTCTCTGAACTGCTGGAGGGTTGACAGTTGATTGATTGTATACTGGCTTTGTTGCCATGGATTTGGTCTTGTGCGCTAACAGGGGAATTCAGGTAGGCACAGCAGCCTGCCCTAGGAGGGACAGTGCTGCCTGCACAGAGGCAGGTGTCAGAACCACAGCCTGTCAGCTTCAAACCACAAAACTGCTTGAAAGCTGCTTGCTGCTCACAGCCACACAGAAACTGCTTTTGCTGCCCAGCAGCTGAGGTCTGTTAACCCTCTACAGGGATTCCTTCTGTCCCTGCAATATGGAATAGTAAGGAATGTGGAGTAGAGGTCTGGAGGGATGTATAGAAGACTCAGGATTGGACATGGGAAGTTGAAAAGAACAGGTGTTCTGAAAATACTGATTTGTTCACAATTTCACTTTGGAATAGAAGCAGTTTCACTGTATTAAAAATACTCTCTTGTTATTTGAGATATCTAGACTTTTGTCATGTATCAAAACTTGCTTGACTCATTAGAACATGAAATTAGTATAATGTCCTTTGTTACTAGTGGCATTACTGTTGCTTTCAGTAGGGGACTGGATTACACTGTGGCCGAAAGCTGGCCTCAGGTCCATTCTCTTTGTGGCAGAAAGTTATCTTGCATTTATTTCTCCTGTAGAGCAGAAAAAGGCAACTTTTCCTTCTACCCATTTTAGGTTCCTTGGCTGGGCCCTCTGTAACAAGAATGAGATTTACAAAAGAATACAAATCAATTTAAATTTATGTGTCACAGGACAGTTTCCTAAGGAAATGAAGACCTGAAAAAACAACCTGAGCATTTTCTGTGGAAGTTTTGGTGAGGAATAGAGAGTCGTGGAAAATGTAATAGGGAGAACAAACTTTATGAGCTATGTGTAATAGACTGAGGGCAACTAGCAGGGAATATTTATTCAGATTCCTCTCTTTAGGTTGGGGATACAGCTCAGTGGCACAGCGCCTGCCTGGCAAGTGCAAGGTCGTGAGTTTGATTCCCAGTACAAAAAAAAAAAAAAATACACAACAGATTCTTCTCTTTGTCCCCACAATTTCAGAGGTTGGAATGCTCCTTTCCTCTAGGCTTAAGAAGAGTACATCTTACATGAGGGTTTTATATCCTGCTTCGGATTAAAATAGTCAAAATACCAAGGTGCCATATTTTGATATAGTTTGTCTTGAACCCCTTTCTGTCCATGGAACCTGAATGACACAAGCACATAGTTAATTCAGAGCTCCAACTCTTCAGTCAAGCAAATAAGGAAGGAAACAAATATTGAATAATTACTGAGGATTAACAAGATAACTCTAAGTGAAAAAATAGAAAGTCAGAATTACTTTCTTCATGGCAAACATCCTTTTAATAAAGCAAGCAGTGATTGCCGAACCATGAGCAAATTTTTGGCAAGACAAAACTGTCTTAGACTTGGAAAGAATAATTTCCAACATTGGCAGATCTAAAATTTGGAACGAAATTGGGCAGAGATATTGAAACTGACAGATTAATAGAAAAAATAGTTCTTAGTGTTGGTGTTTGATTTTCAATCTCTTCAACTTATGTGTATATTTAAGGCGATCTCTCCTTGTGGACTTACAAAGTTTCGTGTCAGTGTGATGAATTTGTGTCAGAACAGTCTGGCTGAAATTTGCCAGGCTGCTGATTTTGTCGATCTCTGGGGTTGTTCATTATAATGCTGATGGATGTGTGAATGAGACAAACTTCATTTATAAAAAAGGGGTTGTAGTGTTCTTCTATTTGTACTTTACAGTCTTTAATGAAAAGAATGCTATTTCAGAAGCCCAAACTTTAAAAACCACTGTCACAGCCTACCCATCATGTCGTAATACCTTGTTTCTTCGGCTGTGATTCTGCCACAGAATATTGGTATTGGTAGTGCTTTTCTTAATAATTAGCAGTTATGCAGTCATACAATATCTATAAAATAATAAATTTTAAAGTAGCTCTGTGAAGAAAGACACCTTGAGAGATCTGGAAAGTACCTGCACTTAGGAATAGTTTTAATCCAATGCTTAAAATTATTAGTTGTTGATAAGAGAAAAAAGCCAAGTATGTTGGCGTAATTAAAGCCACTAATGATAGTGTTGGAAGGTGTGCTTTGTGGTGTGAGTGCACATGTGTTCGGTGAAGTTTGCTTTAAATTCCCTTTCTGTACTGGCACTTATTTTTCATATCTATTGACTATGAAAACACACTAAAAAGGGGAACTTTATCATATGTGTTTATGAAATTCAGGGTACTGCAACAAAAGAAAAACATTTGATTGTTTTATATAATTTAACCTCAAATCATTTATAAAGCCAATGATATGCATTAATGAGATAAGTTTTCTTTCATCTTTAGGTTCTCTTTAATATTTAAATTAGATTTTAAAAAATGAAATATTAGGAAGTCCATCAATAAATTTAAATGGAAATGGATTTATTTGAACTAATGGCTGAGTACAATGGTGGCAGTCCCATGTTCAGTATGATGGTTTGATGTATTATAATATCCATTTTTATTTGTTTCATGGAGAATAGCATTTTTATGAGCAGTAATTCAGAAAAATGTGAAAGAACTCCATGGAACTATTCTCCACATTAAAAAGTACTTTCACTGGTGCCGTTCTTGTTGGTTCCGTGGAGCTCCTCCTCTACTATTCTAAATGTTTTGCACATTGTTCTTTAGTTTCAGCTCAGATCCTCAAGAGCAACCTTGCAGCCATGGAACAGCAAATTGTTCATCTGGAACATGACATCAAGAAATTCCCCCAAGCAGAAAATCGACATGATAAGTTTGTGGAAAAGATGACAATATCCTTTCTTTATTTAAGGATTTTGTTTATTTGTTAGTCCTTGTGTCTGCCTGTCCATCTACCTGTTTACTATGTGGCTAATTTTAAACTTAATAGTCCATAATGCTGTCTATATGAATTTGTATGTATGCTGTTTTTATATTGGCAGCATAAGTTTTGTTTCATGATGTTTTGAACTAGGAAGAGTAGGCAAGGGAACAATTAGATCAGAAAAATTGCTGTTTATCAAAGAATTTCATCTGAATCCCCAGAAGATATGTAAGGTAAGTCTCATAAGGCTTGATTAGACCCAAAACCAAACCAAACACAACAAAACAAAACAAAACAAAAAAAACTTCTCATGTAACCAAGTACTTAAAGGAGAAATGATCAACGTTAGAAATTTTTTTATTCTTTCTTCTTTGAGAGTGGTGTTTCTCTTTGTGTGTGTGCTCAGACATTTTCCAAGAGCATGTATGCATTTTCAAGGGCAATCAGAGGATGGCTAATACTAGTATACGGAGACAGTTACGAAAGTTGGAGATCAAGAAGTACAGGAATGTAAGGATCAAGAAGTGAAGGAATGCAAACATGTACTGCACACATGTATTAATAAAAAGGAAAGAAGAAAGTAACCTTGAGTTACATAACTGGCCACATAGGCACTTAATATGAAGGTTTTCCTTCATCATTGCCGAGCTTTCTTTAATTCAAATGTGCTATATTGTCCCGTGGCTAGTAACACAACCTTTTTTCACTTTTTGACTTTGTTTTTTGCCTCATATATTTGAATTTAATTGCTGATCCCCTTTTTCTTTTGAACATTTTCTTTTATAATTGGCTTATGGCCACATAATAGCTTGTAAGTTAAGTCTTTGTTGCTCATTTAGATAAAAAAAAAGGTAGTCTCAAACCCTACATGAACTTGAACTGGACTCCACACTTTACTTCTCTCTTTATACAGGTAATTATGCATTTTTAAATGAAAATTTAGTGCCTTCTGTTTCTGTGTAATACACATGGATGGCTGTTCATCATTTATGTGGCGCCAAAGTGCAACTATTTGTCCACAAAGGGATTGAAAACCACACTAAAAATATATAGGACTGTCACTTTGCATTTCCTATTTTTAAAAAACTAAAATAAAATAAAAGGCAGCTTATTTCAAACAAAAACTTAGAATATTGAGTTGAATTGTTTCAGAACATAACTTAATGAATTATAGCAATAAAAGTAGTATTCAGGTTACTTGTGTTTTGTAAGTCTGCTTGGATATCCATGGCAAGTGTCAGGCTTGCAGAAAGAGACAGACCAAGTACAGAGTCATCACATATATGGTACGTGAGTTCTGATGCCTGATTAACATTTTCTTTACCCTTTGGCCATTCAAACAGAGAAGAACATTTTTATTGTGATACACTTGATTACGTTTCAAAACTAGAACCATGTTTTCATTTCTAGCATAGTAATTTTTTTATACTGGATGATATTTCCAATGTTTCTATGTTCTACTAATAAAATGTTTTCCTTCAGGTCTTTCGCCCTTTAAATTGAATAACTACAGGCACAAGTATGAAAGTAGTTTGTCTTGAAAGTAACCTTACCTGCTTACCTACAATAATCTTTCTATAAGGACTGTGAGTTCAAAAGCTGAATAGCTCTTTTTTGGCTTTTGCGCTTTGAAAACGGCAGCAGGGCTATATTTAGCAGCACTGGCATGATGGCCACAGGGCACTTGAATATGCAGGTTGAATCTTCACAAAATACCCCAGTTGAGCTCTGTCCAGTAGCATCTTATGTTCATCCTTAATCTTTTACAATATTTGTGGAATGCTTACAGTTTGCTAAGCATTGCCAGACAACAGCGTACACAGTGGAAAATTTGACCTTAATCTGCTGACAGTTTGGCCTTAACATGCTGTTACTATCCCTGTAGCAGAGATTATATTTGCTTTCTTAATTACCAAATGTCTATCAGCTAGAACAATATAGGCACTCTGTAAATGTGTGTTGGATCATGTGATATTATAACTAGAGACAATGATGATTACTTAGTCCAAGCAGCATCTTCTACTCGCCACATCAAAAAGGACATTGTGAAGCAGTGGTAAGTTAAGTTGTAATTGCAGTTATAAAAATTTTTATCACACAAATCTCAGAAGCTTGCATAACAATGAATCACCTTTATAGAGCATACTGATAAAAATGGTATAATCAGTTTTAGAAGTGATGATCCACACCTTTTAAAGTAAATGTCAAAAAAGAGACAGAGGGAGAAAAGCTTTCTCATGAATGGATTTGCCCTAGTTATTTTCAGCCTGGAGAAGCCAGTCCTTTTAGAAGGACACTCATGACTAGTCTCCCTTTTCCTATGCAAAATTGGTTGTTTATTCCGACTCAGAACAAAATAGATAATGTAAGAGAGAAAAGATTTATTTCCTCATGCATTGTAAGGTTCATGGCTAATGTCCCTGTGACAAGACTAACAAAAGAAAACATGTACATTCATTTAGTTCTTGTTTTACATGACATGGAAGCCCTTGTAATTAAGACCGAAAGAAACAGGAAAATGGTGTGCTTTTATGAACAGTTCTGCAGAAGTATGATTTGGGAACAAAAGCGTACAATGTAATGGCAATAAATGTGGTGAGGAGGGACAATTTCATAGGGTCTGTTTGTTCACATCCTTTTTGGATTCTCCATGTGATATTCCTTCTTTCCGTGTGTCACATGGCACAGAGGCAGGAGAAGGGTCATAGAACAAACCGCCTACGTTTCACTTCCTGCTTTGGAAAGAGCAGGTGAGGGAAATTCTAGTTTCTATGACTTACTTCAGGTAACCTGGCTTGGCCAATTTGAGAGATCCTCCTGCTGTATGGTTTGCCTCAGTTTTCCTCAACTTTAAACACTCAATATGTCAAAATGCCTCCAAAGTTGATATAAAATTTAATGTCCAGTGTAATAACATACAAGCACAGGGATTTTAGGAGGTGATTGGCCTATGGGAGCTGTGCCCTCCTAGATGGAAATAGTGCTTTATAAAAGAACTAGAGAGAAAGGGATCAGTCCCCATTTTGCCCCTTCGCCATATGAGGTCACAGCAGGAAATCACAACTCATTTCCCAGCAGGCACTGAATCAGCTGAGGCCTTGATCCTGAACTCCAAAGTTTTCAGAACTGTGAGAAATTCCTATTATTTATAAATCACCTAGTCTAAGGCATTTTTGTTATTAACAGCAGGAACACAGAAAAGAATATGACATTACTTCGAGAAAACATTTCCTGCATCCCATGAATAGAAATGCAAAGCAAAACTAATACCATAGGATTACCAAACAGGAACAAAAGGGAGAAATCCTGGCCTGTCCGCAATTCACTGGACAGAGGTGCTAGAATGAAAGGAGATGACCCACATTGGCTACAACCCTATATATACTGAAACACATGTTCTTCAAGTTAGGATAAGCAGGTGAAGAAATTAGTGCTTTTATCTTAACTTTTTTGATAGAACTACATTCTTAGTACAGATAGTCCTCACCTTAAGATAAGGTCACATCCAAATAAAACTGTAAAAATACCATATGCTAAAAATACCTTTATATAAAACACTTAACCTACCAAACATCATAGTTTAGCCAAGCCTTCCTCAAACATGGTCAAAATAATTACTTTAGCCTATAATTGGAAGAAAGCATTCAATAAGCCAATTTATCTATAAAGTATTGAATATCTCATGTAACTTATTGAGTACCTGTATCCAAAAAAACTCCAGCAACACAGTGTACTAGAGAATATAGGTTACTTATCTTCTATCTTAGATACTTTCTACTTGCTAGGACAAAATACCCAACACCCACATTTTAAAGAAGGAAGGTTCGTTTTAGCTCACATATTGCAGAGGTTTCAGTCCATGGTCACCTGGCTTCAAAGCAGAGTGGCATGACAGGGGAGAAATATTCTTTGGCATTGCAAGCAAGAAACAGTGAGACTTTCTTCTTTCCCTTTTCACTCCCTTTTAGACTACACGCCTATTGGTTGGTGTCAGGGACACACAGAGTGCATCTTCCCTCTGCAGTAAGTCCTCCATCTATGCCCAGAACTATGCTAAGTGAATTAGTGGACTAATCCAGTTATCACACACCCATGATGCAGTCACTCCCAAAAGCCCCACCTCTGAGTGCCTGAAGTATTGCCAGATAAGCCCTAACAGCCTCTTAATTACCTTACTGACTGGGAGCTGAGGCCATCAAACATTGCAAGAGAGATACACAAAGAGATACACAAACATTCCTTGTTTAACTACCCAGTTCCATTCCTATGACTATGTCCTATATGAATTGGTTGCTAAATGAGGAATTATATATAGTTTGTGCATTACAATGTTCAGAACAGAGAAATGGTGAAAGGAAACTACAACTTGATGACCTTGCCTTTATTTGCATAACTCTTACATTCAGTACTGTGATGTTTAACATAACATAAAACTACGGTTAATGTACTGTATAGTACGATCAGCAAAAATTACTGTACTGTATGAGTAAGGTGTACTGTATGAAAAAATCAACATAGAGTGTCTATAGATAGGATGTACAGAACCCTATGATAAAAGTCAGGTGATAAGTCTGAGCAGTGGTTGGTAAGTTCAAGCAGTGTGTCTTGGTCGTTAGTCCGAACAGTTGTTAAACAGGTAGGTCATTAAGCGAGGACTATCTGCAGTACCAAATATTGTTTGCCCAGAAAAAGATGTTTTAAAACTTTAAAGTGCAGTTTCCTCTGAATTTATATCAGTATACAAACTTTTACATCACCCTGACATGTAAAACTCATAAAGTCAAACTAAATCAAGGTCCATCTGTGTTTTTCATGGTGATATGTTTATCACAATCCTAATATTAGAAAATTTTCATTCAGTCGTGGAGTACATTGAAATAAAACCTTTACTCATTTTGTTTAGGAAGTAATGTTGATAATAGTCACTCTCAGTTATTGAATGTTTAATATTTTCCAGTTCTCATATTACCTGCTTGAGCTTTCGTAAAATGTTCTCCATTTATTAAATGAGGAATCTTTCCTGTGTGTGATGATTAAAAACTGACCAGATGTCTCTGTGCCATGGTAGTAAGCTAGAGGTGTGTTGGGGTAACATCAGTAACTCACAGAATTATTTCTTGAAGTCCCATGTTCTTCATTCATTCATGTTTAAGAGTCATCTTTTTTTTTGCTTTAGATATCTTAAATTCTATAATTTAGGTCTCTATTTGGCACCTGTTGTACATATTTGTGGAATGAGGTTCAGAATCACACCAAGTTCCTGCTCTTTGAAAAATAATCCACGTTGAGAGAGATGATTGGGAGCACTGTGACTAGGCTCCTTGCTGTCCTAGGTCTTCCTTATGATGGCATTATATATGACATCAACAGTATATGCAATATTGTAGCCTTATTCTTCTTAGCTAGTAACGTGACTGTGAATATTTCTCTTGTAGGGAAGAAAATACTGTATCTTTTCCTTACCCTTCACAAAATTAACGGCTAACATCATCTACAACAAAGGATAGATTAACAAGAGAAAAACCTACCAAATTTAACCAAAATTTTACATGATGAAGGTACAAGGGAAAAATTTATGTTAAATTGGATGGAGGAAGTGAATAACTGGAGAGAAAAATAATTGATCAAATAGTAGTACAATCTAATGTTAATAAACAGGGAAGAACTCAGTCACCAAGATTCTTTCCTCTGTCTCTCTATGACATTTCTTCCCTCTTCCCCACTGAGTATGGGGTAAGACACCTCTCACGTGAATCTTCAGTGAAGGTGTTGCTCAGAGAGTAAACTTCAGAGCTTTTATGGCTTGACAGGTGGGAAATTGTCCTTAAAATGATCCACTTCCAAGAAGGAGGGCATGAAAAGATCAGAGAGGCATTCCTGCTTCTGTGCTCCTCCTAGTTTCCTTCAAGTTATAATACTCAGCATGCCAAGGCACCATCCTTTGGGGTATTATGTTCTGAGCCCTCATCTCATCCATCCCGCCCCACCCCACCCCATCCCAGCTCAGCTCATCTCTGCTCAGCTCCGTTGAGCTCAGTTCTGCTCTGCTCCTCTCCTTTTGTTTGTCTCAAATCATTGTCTTACTTACTATACCCTGCCTTTTCAGACAGGAAGGAAACTTTTTTCTTTAAAAAGGCTTCTTAGACCTGTACAATAATGAGTTATGTCCCATCCTTAGGATCTTAAACTGTCTTCAAAAAGCATGTTAATCACAATGTTGACCTTACTGCTTACGTTCTGTTGACACAGTTCTTACCACATGTACTCACAGAGATTTTTGTCAATGGCAGGGCTGTCTGATGCCCAAGATCAGCTTAGCTTTTGATTGACTGCTGGCTAAATAATTTCCCCAACTGGAGGACAGGGAGTGACTGAGCAGCAGGAGCACCATTAAGGCATTGACAGGTAGAGCTGACAGGTGTTAATGACATTAACACCCTGTCAACAAACTATCAACACCTGGGATTTCCTCGTAGTGTAAGGGACAGTTATTTGAAGTGGTTACAAATCAGGTTACTAAGGAAGCACATTGTCCTTTCCAGATAATTCAAAAGGGTCTCCACGCACTGCTCTTATATACTTATTCCAAGATTCTTTATTTGGAGAATATTTTAAAATAGATAGCAAACCTCAGTAGTTATTTAAGAACAAGCAATGCTTCCTGTCTTTGAGGACATGTCAGTAACAAGTTTTAGTAGGATGATAAGGAAAAAAAGGAGGATTTTGGTTTAGCTTTTGTTTGTTTGTTTCTTGTGTGCATGTAGTATTCTAAGTCATTCTTTTGGCTCTTAAATAAAAACAAAACTTCCCACTAGACTGAAGGGAAGTTAGCCATCTGACTGTCCTTATCCACTATTGCCTGCTGTGTCAGACATAAGAAGTCAGGAAGCTCAAAGCAAGTTTCTTTTCTTTAGTGATCCTGTTCTGATAGGGGAGAAAATAGTGTAAAAGGGCTGCAGGTAAGGTCAGCAATGGGAATAATGCGTACATTGAAAAGCACGTTTCTTTGAAAAACCCAATGATGAAATATTGCTTCCTTTAAAAGAAGATTCTTAGCATTCTTTTAAATAGGCAGTTTTCATAATGTTATTGGGAATTGTTTGTTCAATTAGTACTACATTGAATGGAAATAGGAACAATCATTCGTGATAAAAATGGCACTAAATAGTCGTAATAGCAACTATTATCAAAGAAAATCACAGCCGGACAAAAGTGAAACCAGTGAAGGGAGGATTTATGAACTGTTGCATGAGGGGAAGAGACAGCACACAGCTGAGCTACATTCCAAGTACTCTGCAAGGGCGACTGGGAATTTGTAGTCACAGAACAGAATAGAGACCAGTGGTTGGAAAGTTAGGAAGAGAAGATATGGAGGATAAAGGGGACTCTGGCTGAAGGGACTTGATAAGAGTTTTGCTAAAGGCAATGTAGGGATGATAAGAAATGGAAGGTAG
>PVLD010027146.1:0-21173 GCA_004027595.1 Dinomys branickii
TTCCTCCTCCTACTTCTTCTTTTGGGAGGTTGATTCCAGGGCCTGTTCATGCTATGAAGGTGCTCTACCCTTGAACTTTTGTCTCTGGTCAGATTCTGAGTAACACACAAAAATTTAAGCAGAAGTATTGATAAATTGAAGTGGAGTGCAAGTGTTGAGAAACAATTTGAGAAATTCTTGGGAGAAAATACATCTACCATAGTGACTGCTTCCTGTTTAGGCAGCTGAGTAGATTTTGCACCATTCTCAGAGCTGAAGAGTACAGAATTAAAAGGTAGGGCAAGTGATACTGTGGAATGGATTGGACAGAGAGATGCCAGGCTCTTGATTACGGCAAGCAAAGAATTGCAAGTGTGCATCTAGTAGTAAAAGAAGCAGCAGCTACATTTACTGAAGATAATGGGAAGATGAGCTCAGGGAAAGTCTGTGCCAACAGATACAGGAATGTGGCCTGAACAGAAAAGTGGTGTCAGGACAAGAGGAACATAAAAAGCACACAGATAAATCAGAGCTCCAGGTTTGGAAAGATGTGCACCTCAGCCAGGGGACCTCTCAGGATAAGATGGACCAAAATGATGGACAGGGTATAGTGTCATCTTGGAAGCTTCCAACACGATTGCCTGTCCCATCAAATTGATTCAAATACCTTAAAAATTCAAGGGTTGGACTGGATACTTACCCTAATAATGAAATAAGGAAGTTTGAACTGAGACCATTCATGCATTGTATTTTTGTTACCACTAAATAGATGCTTGTGTATATGGTCACATGTGGTGGAATTCTTTTGCATTTAAATAGATACAGGCTCTTAACCTTGCAAATGCAATTACCATGCATGAAATAGCTATGAAATGCTGTTCTCTGCAGGAATAATTCAGTTACCTTCTTGAGTATAATTGTGAAGACAGAATTTAAGTCCACAAATGACAGTTGTCTGAACAGAACTTGCAATAGCTCATTTCTATGCATCTGTTGATGATGATGAAGAACCTGATGATTCAAGAAGCATCAGGAATGTGCCAGGGTAGAGAGGATGCCAGGACAACAGGTGCATGCTGGGAAAATCCTGTGTAAGCCAGAGGTGTGGTTATACTCTGTTCGAGTCATAATATTTTTTCTTACCCTATTGTCAGACTGAATGCATTAAATCACTGTGGAGAGCTCTCATCTTAAACTAATTGTAAAGAAGAAAGGTTGTGTTTTATTATAATAGTTTTCTTATCTGAAAGCTCCTCTTAGGGTTCAAATTTAGACTTTTTGAGGCCGAATCTTAAAGTGATATTTTGTGTTAAGCTGGTGGAACTAATATACAAAGCTCAGAGAACTGGAAACATGCTGAAAGCGGGACTACTGATAATAAATGACTGCTTTGCTCTCTTTGAAATAATGTGCTTTGTTCTCTTCTTTCCTTTTATCCTTTTTTAATGCTAAAAAGAGTAATTTGAGTTTTAAATACAAGAGATTTAAAGTGGCTTTAGGCTTTTTCAATTAAAAGTTTTAGTTAGCAACTTCTTTGCCCTGAAAAAGACTAAATCTCTTGTTGAATTGGGTTGATGTGACACTTAAATGGACATTTCTTAAAAAATCGTGTACAATGGCCAGCCCCCATCAAAAGGTGTTTCTGCTGGAGGCAAGCACTTCCTTTTTGTGACCTTATGGATGGAAAGGACAGTTTAAAGAGGCATTTATGCCTAGTTAACACTTTTCCGACACTCTATTAGATGCGACAATTTTCTTTTACATTAAATGAATGATAGAAAAGAAAAGTACATTTTCTTTTACATTAAATGAATGATAGAAAAGAAAAGTACAGTCAACTCTTATGGTTTCAACGGCTTCAGTTAAGCTCTTTCCTCCTCGATTGCTCTATCAGACGGGCCAGATAAGATTTCACTATGGGGGGGGCATCATTTTAAGCTTTTTAAGATAGTAGTTTGTTATTTTAAAAACTTCAATGATTCACTATAAAATGCATCACCATCTTTAGAAAGCAATTCCTAAATTGCTTTACTTAACAAATCCAAAACTACTAGGCTTACTACAGCCCAGAAATAGAACTGCTTTGGGAAGGGATTACTTCCCGGGTTCAGAAAATCTCTTCTGAGACATATCATGGCACTGAGGAAATCTCCATGCCAGAGGGAAATTTTATTTTCATTATTTAAAAGTTAGAATAATTTCAAATTTTGTTTTATTGAACTATTTGCTTCAATCAAAAGTTATATTTTTTGTTAACCAATACATGCAAATGATCAGCTATTATAAACTTTCCAGTACAAACTGAATGAAAATTTTCAGTTTAAAAATTGTACTTGAAAAGATACATTTAAATACATTTGTCTCTCAGAATTTATTAAATCTTCAATTGAATTAATTTCTGAGTTCATTTCCCTTAATGTTAATCCTCCCATGGTGTGTGTGTGTGTGTGTGTGTGTGTGTGTGTGTTTGTATACATATATATATATATATATATATATATATAAAATGTTAGTCTACAAGATGAAGATATTATTTCCATTATTGATATAATATATTTACATTTTTGGCAAAGATTTTGTCCACATTAAAGTGTAAAATGCACAAGAAAATACGGTTTATCTCACTTCCTTTTAAACATAATCAAGTAAAGAGGAAAAGTATGTCAGAATGAGGAACAGAGTGATACTTGTTTAACCACACATGGGAAGCTGTTGTTATTAAAACTTAAGGTTGACTATTCTGTAAGATTTTTCAAGACAAGACACAGTTTACTTTAATACCATGTTATACCATGTCAACATTTTCCAAAACTTGATTTTGTGTCAGGCACTAAAAGGAAGAAACACAAAAGGAATCTTGATTGAAAACCCGCAGCAACTTACATCCCCTTATATCTAAGATCAAGTTATTGCTTTCGAGTAACAACAAAGCAGAGCTAATCTGGAAATTGTTCAGGAGTTATTTATTCCCCAAAGTACTGTTAGTGATGCTCCCATTCCTTCAATAAACCTCTAGATATGAAGACCATCAAATATGAAATGGACTACTTAAATTATACCTTATCCTGTTACAAAATATGTCACTCAAGTCTCTGATAAGTGGCACCATACAAATATTTCTCCAGGATATGCCATTGCCAAAGGCAGACCTGTCATATTCGGTTTGGTCTTGCACTCAAGAGCTCTTACGGTATCTCAGAAGCCTTCACAGGGGATGAAGGGGCAGGCAGTCAGCACATCCTGCCCTGTTTCCAGCTCCTTTGCTTCTCTGTGCAGTCATACATCTGTTCATCCACCCAACATTTCCTGAGTTTCTCTGGTCAGGTTCATGATACCCAAGGTAACCCCAGGGAATGAAATAGAACTATCTCATTTTGTGCTGCATTTAAAATCTGAAGGGGGTGATATGAACTAATACCAAAAGAACACAGCAGAGGGGCCTATTTCATTTTATTTTTTAATTTTATTTTTTGAGTCAGGGTCTCACTTTGTAGTGCAGGCTGGCCTTGAACTTGCAGCGACCCTCCTGCCTCAGCCTCGCAAGGGCAGGTGTGTGCCACCATGCCTAGCAGGAGGTCTATTTTAAAACGGGCATTTGGGGAGAATTTTAGGTGAAAGTTAAAACTGAGCTGAAACATAAAAGTGAGAAGTTGGGCTAGGTGGAAAGTGGGAGTGTTTCAAATAGGAACAACAGTGGGAAGAAGATGTGGGAGTTCCATAATGTCAGAGGCAGTCTGCCGCGTCCCAAACCAGAACCAGCCACTCTCACTGGGAGTTTAGAAAAGAGAGAGGAGTTGAAAGTCCAGGCAGAGCCTAGGTCATGCTGTGAGGCCTGGTGTGTCTGTGATTTTATGTCCAAATACATTTAGCTCAAATAAAGTAGCCTGAGTCCCAACCCTCACTGTTGACTGGGGCAATGCTCCATGAAAACTTCCAAATACATAGCACAGCACCGTGTTTACCTTGGTTCAAAAGACTGATCGAGCTGGTGAGCAATCAGAATGCTCCCTGGTTTACATAGTGGCTCCTACCGCATTTACAACAGCACCCAGTGTTCTTCCTAAGGGCCAAAGCACCTCTGTGCTCGTGTGCCGCATGTCCTGTGTGATACATCTTAGCCCCACGGCCAGCGGATTCTGGGAACAGCTAGCTGCCTTGCACAGTGCTCTGAGAGCACACGCTGTCCTCAGCCAGCCTCTTTCCTTGGGCAGGGCTCAATTAATTTTTGCTGTGGACTCAGCACTTTTCAGAGTGATTTTTGATTGATTTTTGAGTGGTGACTGTGTATCCAGCTATGTTAGTGAATTTGGTTATTAAATCTATAAACCTTTTGGATGAGTTTTTGGAGTCTTCTATGTAAAGTATCATGTCATCTGTGAATAATGATAATTTTACTTCTTCCTTTCCTATGCTTATTCATTTTATTTTTCTCTCCCTTGTATAATTGCTCTGGCTATTGTTTCCAGAACTATGTTGAATAGGAGTGATGACAGTGGACATCCTTGTCTTGTTCCTGAGTTTTAAGTGAAAGCTTTTAGTTTTTTGTCCATTTAGTGTGATGTTAGCTGTTGGTTTGTCATAGATGGCTTTTAGTAGACTGAGGTAAAGACCATCTATTCTGATTTTTGGTAGGGTGCTTTATTATGAATTAGACATTATTAATACCTTTTGTTCAATATATTGAGATGATCATGTGATTCTTGTCTTTGGCTGTGTTCATATAGTGTACTTCATTAATTAATTTGCATATATTTAACCATCCCTGCATTCCTGGGATGAATCCAACTTGGTCATGGCGTATAATCTTCTTGATGATTTTCTGCACTCTATTTCCTAGTATTTTTGAGTATTTTTACATCTATGTTCATTATGGAGATTGGTGTGTAGTTCTCTTTTTTGCTGAGTCTTTCTATGGTTTTGGTATCAGGATAATACTTGCCTCCAGGAAGGAGTGAGGAAGAATTCCTTCCCTTTCAATTAAATTGAAGAGTTTGAGGAGCACTGGCACTAAATCTCTAAATTTCTTGTAAAATTAAGCTATGAATACATCAAGATCTGGGATTTGTTTGTGTGTAAGTTTTTTTTTATTGTGTTTTCAATTGCTTTGACTGATATTGGTTTATTTTTGAATTTTCTATCTTCTTGATTCAGCTTTGGTAATTCATATGTGTTTAGGATTCTGTCCATTTCTTCTGTTTTCCATCCTAAGAGAATAAAGATTTTTAAAGTAAGTATTCATGATCTTCTGAATTTCTGCAAGATCTGTAGTGATTTTACCCTTTTCATTCCTTATTGCATGAATTTGATTTTTTTCTTTCTTTTTTTTTTGATAAGTTTGGCTAGGGGTTAATCAATTTTATTTATTCTTTCAAAGAACCAACTATTTGATACATTAATTCTTTGTCTCGATTACATTAATTTCTGCTCTGATCTTATAATTTCCTGCCTTCTTTGGGCTTTGGCCTTGACTTGCTCTTCTTTTTTGAGAGGTGTGAGGTGTAGTATAAGGTTCTTTATTTGTGCTCATTCTGTTTTTCTTATGTGAGAATTCACCACTATAAATTTTCCTTTTAGGACTGCTTTCGTTGCATCTCACAGGTCCTGGGAAGTTGTATCTACATTTTCTTTTGACTGTAAATATTGTTTCATTTCTTTCTTAATTTCATCTGTGACCCATTGGTTATTTAGGAGGGTCTTATTTAATTTCCTTATGTTTATGGAGGTTTTGCAATTTCTTTTGTCAGTAATTTCCAATTTCATTGTGGTATGGTCTGATAATATGCATGAGATAATTTCAGTATATTTGCACTTACTTAAGCATGTTTTATGTACTAGTCTATGCTCTAATTTAGAGAATGTCCCATGTGCAGCTGAGAAGAAGGTATATTTGTAGGGTGGAACACTCTGTAAAAGTCTACTAAGCCCATTTCTCCACAAGTTATTTTACTTTTGTTATTTTTTTTCTGATTTTTTTCTAGTTGATCTATCTCTTTGTGACAATAGGTGTTAAAGTCTCCTGTTATGATTGTTACTGCTTATTTGATTTTTCACATCTATTAAAATTTGTCATATATAGTTGGGTGGTCCTGCATTTGGTGCATATATATTTATCATTGTTAGCTCTTAATCTTGCAGTTTTCCCCTGACAAGTATGTAGTGTCTTTCTTTATCTCTTTTGATCATTCTTGGTTTGAAGTTCACATCATCTGCTCCCAAAATAGCTACCCCTGCTTTTTTCTGGGTTCTTGTTGCAAAGAATATTGTTTTTCATCCTCTGACTTTCAGTCATGAATTTCCTTTTGAGTTAAATGTGTTTCTTGTATACAGCATATTGTTAGAGTTTGTTTCTTGATCCACTCTGCCAGTCTGTTTCTTTTGATTGGTGAATTGAGGTGTTCACATTAACAGTTATTGCTGGTATGTATTGGATATCTTTGTCATGTTATTTTCCCACTTTGGTTCCTTACTTTATCTCTCTGTTTACTTGCTTGCCCTGCTTGATGGTTCCTTTCTATTGTTTTTCTTAGACTTGTGGTCATTTTTATCTGTTTCTAGAATATCTTTCAGTACTCTTTGTAGTTGGGTGGTTGTGAATTTCTTCCGTTCTTTTTCATGGTAATATCTTATTTCTCCATTAATTTTGAAAGATGGTTTTGCAGCATACATCAATCTGGGTTGGAAGTAGTTTTATTTCAGGACCTGAAATACTTCACTACGAGCTCTTCTTCACTTGATGGCTTGTACTGAGAAATCTGCCATGATTCTGATGGGTTTTCCTTCGTAGATGATCTGTTTCTTTTCTCTAACATATTTTCATATTCTGTTGTTTTGCTGAATTTCTTAGATCTTGATTATGGTGTGTCTGGATGTATATTTATTTTGGTTATGACTAATTGGAGTTCCATATCCTTTACTTATCTGTACATCAGATTCTTTTCCCATGCTTGAGAAATTTTCAAGTATTACTTCTGCAAATAGTCTTTTTATGTCAGTCATGTTGCCTCTTGCTTTTTCATTCACACCTATCAGTCTTATATTGTTTTTCTTTGTCTTATCTTGCAGCTGTTGAATTGTTATTTCCTGGTTCCTTGTTATTTTTAAGAGCTCTTTCCTTTCGTGATCACTAGCTGCAATGCTGTCTTTGAGGTCTGAAAGTCTATTTTTCCAGCTTTCAGTGGAACTTTTAATTTCCTGGCTATCTCTTTGAATCTATTTCTTGCATCCTAATTCTTTCCTATATTGTTCATTCAAGGTTTCTATCATTTTTCTGTGCTCCTTTACTTTTTACCTGTCTTTTGATATGCTGAGCAATTCTTTCATTATTATTGTCATTTTTTTTTTACCTGAGAAATTATTTCTGATCTGGTGTCTTCTGTGACCCAATGTAGTTGTTTCTTTACTTCATTTGCTATCATTTCAGAAATTTCAAGTGTGTGATGTCCAAGTTTTTCTATGTTAATGTCTCCTGGACTTCTTCTGGGTGGAGTGGAGACATAAGATCGCATTTTGCTGCTTCATTTTTTCAGTTTTGAAGCTCCTGTGTTTCCCTAGGACCAGCATTGCTCCCGAGATAGTGGAGGCAGGACCGAGTGCAGTCTTGCCCCTCCTTCAAAACTCAGTGAAGCTCTCAAGGTTCCCCAGGATTCAGCGTTGCTCCCAATATGGTGAGTGGGGGTGGGTTGCAGAGTTTCTCTGTTCTTGAGTATCTCAGTGAAGTGCCCTATTTCCCCTAGGACTCAGTGTTGCTCCTACAGCTGCTAAATTTTAAGTGGAGTTTTCTTTTACAGACAATTTTCCACTTAGTTCAGCTTTTCTAAAATTTCCTGACTAGATAATGTACACTTTGGCAAAAAAATGGTGTGGGATATCCAGGAGTGGAAGTAGTCCTCTGGGGTGCAGAAGATATTCAATGTCCTAATCTGGATTTTGTTTTCATGATTATGTATGTGTAAACATTCATGGGGTGTGCTTGACATTCAACTGTATGGAAGTTGTCCTTAAATACTTTATTTTAAAAATCTAGTTTCCTTCTTGGTGAGTGAAAATATCAATCAATCTTGTAACTTTTAAGAATATAACTGACTTCTTAATGTCAAACTTATTTTTCGGATGGTTAATCAATTCTTGATTTCTGGAAGTTTAAATAGGCCAGTCAGGAATATTTTGAATACATTTTTACATTTAAGTTACCAAATATTTTTTATGAATATAATGAAAGATCAAACAGTCCTGATTTCATACACACACATGTACACACACACACACACACACACACACACACACACACATACGTATATATACGACTTTTGTTAGAGATTAGATATTAATTCAGAATACTTTACTGGTATCATAAAAGTGATATATTTTAAAGTCCTTTATCCTTTGTTCTTTGAAGAAATATTGCAGTGGGTATGTGGTACATTTTCATTTTTATTAAATTTGTGTTTGCCTATTTAATCCATTTGGATCTCATGCTGTCACGTGGCCAAATGAAAACCAATTTAAGTGTAACTTCTAAGTAGAAATATAACATCCTCCAATATCGTAATAGGAACTGTGTGTTTCATAAATACACATTAAGCTTTTTGCTAGTACATTGAGAAAGCTTTTATTCAACAAGGCACTGAAAGGAGTAATTCAATAGGATTTAGGGTCTCTAGCCCTGTGGGTTGCTGCTTTTGTGGGGTATGTTGGGAAGTGGGGTACTCTCCAGTCAAAAAATGCTGCCACGTGTCTCAACGTTGCTCCGTGAAAATCTGTTATCTCTGACATTTTAGGTGGAGAATTAAACATTCTTATCCTGCCTTAAGGACTGTTTCAGCACCATGTTCTTAATGACACCAGTGGAGAGAGGTAATTTCTTTTTTAGCCATATCTTTTACTTTCCATTCAGGCTTCAATAAATATGTGTGAAGCTCTGACATGGATCAAACATGGATTAGTTTTTTTTATTTTAAAAGTATAAGAACAAAAACATATTAACAAACAGACACAAAGTAGCATAAGTATAGTACAATCAAGACTGAGTTACAGATAAGGTGACAGGGAATCAACAATGGTTGTTGCATTACATATTGATAACTTCTAAGTGTATATTATGGAAAACAGATATAGACATGCAAAACTGATCAAAGAATTAATCATCAACTATTCCTTATAATAAAGTGACCTAGTCAGTAGTACAACTATGTTAGATATGCTGCATATACATACATACTTACTTACATACATAGATAATTATCCCTTCCTTTTTCGTTTTTTTCTTTTCCTTCCTCTCTTTTAATATAATTTTTCTTTTTAAAGTGTGAAAGCAAAAAGAAGTACATCAACAACAACAGAAAGTAAAAACGGAAAGCATTAACAAAGAGACACAAAGTAACACAGTAACAGTATAATCAGAATTCAACTATAGACAAAGCAACAGAAAACCAACAATAGTTGTTGCATTGCATATTGATATCTTCAAAATGTATGCTGAGGAGAACACATATTGACTTACAAGATTGACCAAACAACCAGTCATCAACTATTCCTTACCATTAATTGACATAAGACAATAGTAGAACCATGTTAGCCATCCTGCACATATGTATATACATACATACATACATACATACATACATACATACATACATACATTTTTGCCTCTTTCTTTTCTCATTTCCCTCATCCCATATGTTCTTTACTTTTGAGCAGATTTCCTTCATGTCTCTTAGTTTATATTCCCACCCTCAGGTTCTTACACCAGTGACACAATACGTTGCTTGCACATGTACCTCTAATATATTTCACTTATGAGTATGGTGTCCAATTGTGACGATTTGCCTACAAACGCCCCAAATCTGTCCCTCTTTATAACTGAAGAATATTCTACTATACAAAAATGCCACAGTTTTTTAATCCAGTCTTCTGTGAATGGACATTTGGGTTGCTTCCACAATTTAGCTATTACAAATTGCGCTGCTATAAACATGGGTGCACATATATCAGAGTGGTATGATGTTTTCAGATCTTCTGGGAAAATAAACAGAAGGGGAATAGCTGTTTTGAATGGAACCTCTAGACCTAGTTTGCTGAGAAATCTCCAAACTGCTCTCCACAGTGGTTGCACCAGTCTGCATTCCCACCAGCAGTGTAATAGAGTCCCTATTTCTCCACAGCCTCGCCAGCATTTCTTATTGGATGATGTTTTCATACTGGCCATTCTTACTGGAGTGAGATGAAATCTCGATGTTGTTTTTATTTGCATTTCTCGAATGACTAAGGATGTGGAACATTTTCTCATATATTTATTTGCCACTTGTATTTCTTTATCTGAGAACTGTGTATTCATCTCAGATGCCCATTTCTGGATTGGGTTTTTGAACGTGGGCAGGTACATGATTTTTAGTTCTTTGTATGTTCTAGATAGAAGACCTTTGTCTGAGGGACAGCCAGCTAGGATTTTTTCCCAATTTGTGGGTTTTTCTTTTTACTTTGCTGTTGATTTCTTTAGATGTACAAAAACTTTTCAGTAGGATGAGGTCCCAGTGATTGATTCTTTGAAGTGTTTCCCTTGCAGTTTCATTTTTGTTCATGAACTCTCTGCCTACTATTATGTCTTCAAGATTTTTACCTACTTTCTCTTCCAATAGATTTAGAGTTTCTCTTTTAATGTTGATATCCGTGGTCCATTTTGACCTCAGTTTGGTGCATGGTGATAGACTTGGATCTATTTTCAGTTTTCGGCAAGAGGCAAGCCAGTTTTTCCAGCACCATTTATTAAACAGGTCATCCTTTTTCCAGTGAGTTTGGTTGGCCCCTTTGTCAAATATTAGGTGGCTGAGTGTGTTTTATGTTGTGGTTGCATCTTCCAGTTTGTTCCACTGATCTTCAGGTCTGTCTTTTAGCCAGTACCAGGTTGATTTCATTACAGTAGCTTTGTAGTATAATTTCAGGTCAGGGATTGTGATTCCACCTGACTTGTCCTTATTGCCCAGGATTGCTTTTGCTATTCTGGGTCTCTTCTGGTTCCAGGTGAATTTAAGGCATATTTTCTCTAGATTTGTGAGGTATGCTAAGGGTAGTTTAATAGGAATTGCATTAAATCTGTACAACAGTTTTGGTAGTATGGCCATTTTCACAATGCTGGTTTTTCCTAACCATGAGCAGGGTATGTTTTTCCATTTATTGAGATCCTCTACGATCTCTTTTTTCAGAGTACTGTAGTTTTCACTGAATAAATCTTTCACATTCTTTGTTAGATTGATTCCTAAGTATTTCAATTTCTTGGATGCTATTGTAAAAGGTATGGTTTCCTCAATTTCTCTCTCAGTCTGTTTGTTGTTCGTGTATAGGAATGGTATTGATTTTGGGGTGTTGACTTTGTATCCAGCTACGCTGCTGAATTTGTCAATTAATTCCAGGAGTTTTCTTGTGGAGATTTTGGGTCTTCCATGTATAGTATCATGTCAGCTGCAAATAGTGATAGTTTAAATTCTTCCTTTCCTATCCTTATTCCTTTTATTTCTCTCTCTTGTCTAATTGCTCTAGCTAATGCTTCCAGAACTATGTTGAATAGGAGTGGTGACAATTGACGTACTTGTCTTGTTCCTAACTTTAAAGTGAAAGCTTTCAGTTTTTGTCCATTTTGTCTGATGTTGGCTGTTGTTTTGTCATAGATGGCTTTGATCAGATTGAGGTAGAGGCCATCTATTCCTATTTTTCCTAAGGTTTTTAACATGAATGCATTTTGGACGTTTTCGAAAGCCTTTTCTGTATCTATTGAAATGATCATGTGGTTTTTGTCTTTGGCTATATTGATATGATGTATTACATTAATTGATTTGCGAATATTGAACCATCCCTGCATTCCTGGAATAAATCCTACCTGGTCGTGTTGTATAATTTTCCTCATGATTTGCTGTATTCTATTTGCTAGTATTTTGTTGATTATCTTTGCATCTATGTTCATTAGAGAGATTGGCCTATAGTTCTCTTTCTTGGTTGGGTCCTTCTCTGGTTTTGGTATCAGTATACTTGCGTCCAGAAATGTGATAGGGAGAGTTGCTTCCTTTTCGATTCCATGGAAGAATTTCAGGAGTGTTGGCATTAAATCTTCTCTGAATGTTTTATAGAATTCTGCTGTGAATCCATCAGGGCCTGGGCTTTTCTTTGTTGGTAAGTTTTTAATGAAATTTTCAATCTCATTAATTGATATTGGGTTGTTCAGGATTTTTGAGTCTTCCTGATTCAATTTTGGTAATTTGTACCTTTCTAGGAATCTGTCCATTTGTTCTGAATTTTCTATCCTATGGGAGTAAAGATCTTCAAAGTAGGTATTAATGATCTTTTGGATTTCTGTGGGATCTCTGGTGATTTCATCCTTTTCATTCTTTATTGCATGAATTTGAGTTCTTTCCCTTCCTTTTTTGATAAGGTTGGCTAGGGGTTCATCAATATTATTTATTCTTTCAAAAAACCAACTCTTTGATTCACTTATTTTTTGTAGAGTTTTCTTCATCTCAATTGCATTAATTTCTGCCCGCAGTTTTATAATCTCCTCCCTTCTTTTGGCTTTTGGGTTGGCTTGTTGCTCTTTTTCTGAGAATTTAAGGTGTAGCATTAGGCTATTTATTTGCTCTCTTTCTGTTTTCTTTATATATGAGTTCAATGCTATCATTTTTCTTCTGAGGACTGCTTCCATTGCATCGCACAGATTCCGGTAGGTTGTACTTCCATTTTCATTTATTTGTAGGTATTTTTTAATCTCTTCTTGAACTTCTTGTGTGACCCATTGGTTATTCAGGATGTTGTTGTCTAATTTCCAAGTGTTTATGCGGTTTTTGGAGTTCTCTTTGTCATTAATTTCCTGTTTCATTGCACTGTGGTCCGATAATATGCATGTGATAACTTCAGTTCTTTTGCATTTAGGTAGATATGCTCTATAGGCTAGAATGTGGTCAGTTTTAGAGAAAGACCCATGTGCAGCTGACAAAAATGTGTATTCTGATATTGTGGGGTGGAACACTCTGTATACATCTACTAAGTCCATTTGTTCACACTTTTGATTCAGGTCTGTTATTTCTTTGCTGAGTTTCTGTCCAGTTGACATGTCGCTTTGCATCAGAGGGGTGTTTAGGTCCCCTATTACAATAGTGTTATTAGTTATTTGATTTTTCACGTCTGTTAAGACTTGACTTCTAAAGTTTGGTGCTCCATTGTTTGGTGCATATGTTTAGGATTGTTATCTCTTCCTCTTGAAGCTTTTCCCTAGCTAGTATGTAAAGGCCTTCTTTATCTCTTTTGATTGTTTTGGTTTGAAGTTTACATTGTCTGCAAACATAATAGCTACCCCTGTTTTTTCTGGGGACCTGTTTCATGGGGAATTGTTTTCCATTCTTTAACTTTCAGCCTGTGGATTTCTTTTTGAGTAAAATGTGTTTCCTGTATACAGGATATCGTTGCATTCAGTTCCTTAATCCACTCTGCCAATCTTTTCCTTTGACTGGTGAATTGAGGCCATTTACATTAATGGTTATAATGGTTATATGTTGGCTTATTCTAGTCATGTCATTTACTTGTTGTTTTCCTACTTTTGCTACCTGTTTACTTACTTGTTCTGTTTGAGGTTTTCTTTCTATTGTTGTTCTTGAGATTGTGGTCATTTTTTTCTCTCTCTAGAACATCTTTTCGTGTTTTTTGCAATGCTGGTTTGGCACTCATGAAGTTCTTCAGTTGTTCTTTGTCATGGAAATGTTTTATTTCTCCACTGAATTTGGAGGATAGTTTTGCAGGATACATCAGTCTGGGTAGGGAGCTGTTTTGTCTCAGAATCTGTAATACCTCGCTCCAAGCTCTTCTTAATTTCATGCTTTCCGTTGAGAAGTCTGCTGTGATTCTGATGGACTTTCCTTTATAGGTGATGTTTCTTTTCTCTAGCAGCTTTTAATATTGTGTTCTTTTGCTGGATGTCTGTAATCTTGACTATTATATGTCTGTATGTGGTTTTCTTTGGGTTATGGCTCCTTGGGGTTCTATATGCCTCATTTAACTGTACTTCAGGATCTTTTACCTTGTTTGGGAAATTTTCTGCTATTATTTCAGCAAATATTCTTTTTATATCGTTTGTGCTGTCTCCTGCGGTTTCACTGACTCCTATAACTCGAATATCATTTCTTTTTGCCTCTTGCAGCTGTTGGATTGATTTTTCTTGGATCTTTGATGACTTTATGAGATCCTTCCTTTCATGCTCATTAGCTGCCTTGCTGTCTTCAAGATCTGAAATTCTATCTTCGGTTTCATTTAAGCGGTTTTGCAAGCTTTCAATGAAAGTTTTCAATTCCTGGCAATTTCTTTGGACCAGTTTCATTTGTGGTAATTCATTCCTAAATTGCTCTTGTAACGTTTCCATTTGTTTCCTATTTCCTTCTATTCTTTTATCTATTTCTTCTCTATGTGTATGGAACATTTCTTCCATTATAGTTTTCAGTTCATTTTTTGTCTGAGAGATTATTGCAGGTATGTGGCTTCTTTCTGCTTTAATCTCTTCTATGGCCTGATGGAGTTGTTTCTTTATTTTGGATGCAATCGTTTCAGAACTTGCAGGTTTGTGGCTTCCTAGTTCCCCTATATCCTCGCATCCAGGACTTGTTCTGGGTGGGGTTGAGTTGTGAGACTGCATTTTGTTCTTCTGTCTTCCCATTTTTCGGTATCAGATTCAAAATGTTGAGCTATAAATTACCCAGGCAGTTCACCAGGCAAAGGCCCATTGCAAAGGCTGCTCCAATGGCTACTTATCTTTGGGAGAATGTCCCTTAAGCTTTCTGCTGAGAGTTCCACTCAACAGGTTGCTCATATTCTGCTTTGTGTGCTGAGCTACTCCCTACCCAGAGACCTTGCTGGGGTGAATAAACAGTTTACCGGCCCCAGTATCCGTGCAGGCAGGGGGCCGCTCAGGTGTTCCTCCTTGTGTGGAGCTCCTCCCCCACTCAGAAATCCGGTTGGGGTGCCCAAACAACTCACCCGTCCTGGGGTCCGTGCAGGCAGGAGGGCCGCTGGGATGTTCCTTGCTGGGCGGAGCTCCGACTCAGATATCCGGTCGGGCACCCAGACAGCTCACCCGTCCCAGGGTCCATGCATGCAGGAGGGCCGCTCAGGTTTTGCTCCCTGGGCTGAGCTTCTCCCAAACTCAGAAATCCAGTTGGGGTGCCCAAACAACTCACCCTTCCTGGGGATCGTGCAGGCAGGATGGCTGCTCAGGTGTTCCTCCCTGGGTCGAGCTTCTCCCTGACTCAGAAATCCGGTCATGGTGCGCAATCGGCTCACCCATCCTGGGATGTGCAGGCAGGAGGGCCTCAAAGTACTAATATTTTGTGCTTTGCCCGTGATCCGCCGCTCCCTGGCGTTTCTCTGCCTCCTCAGCGCTCTCGGAGGGGCCACTGGCCACAGCCGCCACAGTGTCCGAGCGCTCTGGGCCTGGGGAAGGGAGCAAGGCACTGCGTTCTGCTGTGCTGCGCATGCTGCCATGGCCGTGGGCTTCAGGCCGAGGAGGGCGCCGGCTGCGGGGATAGGGACTGGAGCGGGACCCCTGTCTGCAGCCCAGATTAGCGCAGCCTGCCCGAGGAGTGTGGGCTCCGGGTCTGTCCCGCTCCACAGCCGCCAAAAAGCCAATTTCTGGCCACAGCCACCAGCGAGCCGCACTCTGTCGGGAGTCGAGAGGGTCCGTCCTGCCACGGGTGCCCTCGGGGTACGCGCCATGGTTTAGTTTTTATAATAGAAAAACATGTCTATATCTTACCATGGGTTATGATTTATATCTGGATGCCCCCCAAAACCTTGTGCACTCCTAGGTGGAGCTTTGGGGAGGTGGCTGGATCATGGGTATGTGATAACTAGCTTAGCCCACTGACTGGTTTAGCATGGTGGTAGGTGTGGCTAATAGGAAGACATACCCTAGATGTGGGTTACAAAGCAACCAATAATAGGCTTGTAGCCTGAATGACATAGAAAGGGAAAGGAAGGATTTCTGCTGGATTCTTTCTGCCTGCCCTGGCATGGACTGTTTGTTCTCTGCCATGTCCTTCTGCTAATGCCACCCTGCCTCTGAGCCAGCCAACTATGGACTGAAAACGCTACAAAATTGTGAGCCAAAAATAAACCTTTCCTCTTTCATGTTGAGGGTGTTGGGTATTTTGTCTCAGTACTGAGAAAATAACAAAGACAGATTTTGGCACCAGGAAAAAATCTGGGGTCATTGCATTGTTGATTTCTGGCCATATAGTTCAAAAGCCTTGGAACTGGAGGTGGAAGGAGTTTGGATAGGTTTGGAGATTCCAACTGGAGAAGCAGTCCTAGAACAGCACGGGCAGAATTTGATGGGGGAGTCTGCTCAAAGCTCAGAAGATCAGAATGCTGATAGAAGTGCAACCAGTAAAGACCCAGCACAGGACATCTCAGTTAGAAACAAGAAGTTCAGTGGCAATTGGACTTTAGGCCATGTATATTATGTTTTGGCAGAAAATTTGCCTGCATTTTGTTTGTGTCCCAAGATTTTGCAAATTGAGATTAAGGAAAGTGGACTAGTTAATCTTACAGAGAAATATCAAGGCAATCTAATGCTGAGGCAGTGGCATGACTACTGTTGGGGGCTCTTAGTCAGATCTATTTTGAGAATCAAGAGCAAAAGTCCCAGCAGAATGATTTAAAAGTTTTGAGTTTGGCTAGAAAGAAACACCCAGTAAATCTACACCTTGCAGAGATGCAACTGAGAAGAACTTGGTTGCTAAAAAGATTAACTGTCGTTCTATTCCAGGCGACAGGTCCAGAGAATGAAGTGCCCACGGATGTAAGGAAAAGTAAGAGAGACAAGAAAAACAAGAGAGGCAAATGTCAGGGATCATCAGGGGGCTTGCACCCTCTTCGACTGCAGCCACAATTACCAATTTCAGTCACCTGTGATTGAGCGAGAACGAAAGGTGTAGCTAGTATCAATGGGGAGATACCAAACTTGTTTTAGTAATTAAAGGATTATCCTTCTCCAGTTCTGCCTCTAATGCTGCTGGCAACAATCCCCACGTGGGGCTCCCACACCTAGCACCACACTTACTCATTTCACCTGGGGGTTATAAATTCACCACCAGTTATCAATCCACTACTATCCACCCTTAGTCGACTTACTAAGCATATACATTTCCTTAATCCATGGTCTCTAGTGGCAGATTAGTGAAAAAGTTAACATGTCTTAGTACATTTACATTAATATAAAAATGTCTGATGCTTTACCGATTGAGCTATCCAGGCTGTATAATGGAGCCTTATCTTTAGAAATCCTAACAAAAAATAAACAAATCAATGTGTCCTAAGTGCTTTCTAATCAAAGAATGTCCACAATTAACAATACACAACTAAGTATTTCAGAATAGTACAATAGAAAAGATGGCCTGAGAGCATCACAGGAGCCAGCGGTACTCTCTACCCTTTGGAGCTCAAAATTGCAAAGGTGAAAGGCTTTGCTTTGAGAAGAAAACCCCACAGCACTATGTTCCAGAATGGTGGTGGCCTAGGGAATTTGTTCTTTGGTACTGGATTCATACTGTTCAGCAGTCTAGGCACTCACACCCAGTAGCCAAGCCAGAGGGAAGTGTGGCTACTGCTCTTGCTGGAGGCAGACCTTGGAATCATCTACACGGTGCTGGTTTTAATGCATGGAGAATATAGTGTTGTGGGGTTAGTAATGCTTCCATGCAGATTTCAGAAGAAGCCTGGTAGGCCAGGCATTGTGCCCCTGACAGGGTAATGCCTGAAGCTGTGCGAGGCCAAAGGTGCAGTGGAAAGCCTAGGATGTTGGGGAAGCCAGGAACGTGGATCTCTGGAGGAAAGCTGCAAGCAGTAAACACACTCAGACTGAGAGAGAAGGCATGAGGGCTGGAACCACCAATAGTACCATGAGCGCAGAGCCACTGAAACCCTTTGGAGTTCGCATCTTACCACATGATGCCCAGGGTGCTGGCAGAATATCTATGGGTTTTAATGTTTTCCCTCCTGTATTTTGGTTTTGGTTTGTTCCCATTCCTTTCCATTCCCCTATTTGTAACTTTTGGAATGGGAATGTTCATCTTGTGCCATTGTGGGTTGGAAGTGTTTAGCCTCCTTTTAATCTTTACTGGAGCTCACAGCTAAGAGTTTGCCTTAAGTCTCAGAGGAGACTTTGGACTTGGACTTTGCAGCAATGCTGGAACAGTTAGGACTACGGCAACTTTGAAAAATGAGCTAAACACGTTTTGCTTAAAGGGATACACATGAGTCTTTTGGGGCCTGGGGTCAGGATGTTACGGTTGTATCTAGATATCCCCACAAGGTCTCTTGCAGTCATAGTTGGATCTTTTGCTTTATTTAGTTCTGCTTTTTAGGTTTTTGTTTTGTTTTGTTTTGTTTGACACTGGGACTCTAACTCATGACATTGAGCAAATTAGGCAGGCACCATGCTGCTGAGCTATATCTCTTGTCTGTAGTCTGAGCTTTGGAAGTTGGCTGGATCATGGGTGTGTGGAGGAGTCCACTGATTGGTTTAGCATTGTTCTGGGTGTGGATAATGTGAAGGCCCACCCTGGGTTAGGTGGTGATCAACCAATAGGCTTATAGCCTGGATGCAATAAAAACGGAAAGGAAGGCTTACTGGTGGCTGCTTCCTGCTTACCATGCTATGGGATGTTTTTCCTCTGCCATGCCCCCTGTCTTGTTGTGCTGCCTTGGAGCCAGCCAGCTGTAGACCAAAACCTTTATAAACTGAGGTCAAATAAATTTTTCCTCTTTGAACTTGTGGATGTCAGGTATTTTGCTCCAACAACAAGAAAGTAACCAAAACACCAAGATTTCAGTCTAACTTAGGAGTTCTTAAAATTAATTTTGTGTGAAAATTGCTATGTGAACATTTACTTTTGTTATTACATTTTTGAAAATGCCAGTATTTAGTTGAGTAGCACTTAATTCAACACTTTTGAGGGCATTATGCTATGGGAAACTCAAAAATACAAACCCATTGGTTTGACTTTACCATGAAGTCACTGAAAGTAGTAGTGGGGGGTACAAGGACTGGGCATGTGTGTATTTTATCAAGTTCCTCAATGAATGTAATATACAACTTTGGTAGCCTAGTTTCTACCTATCTGAAATATTTGCACCTGAAAATCTGACCAAATTTGGGACTGAAAAGAGTCTTTGTGTAAGTTGAGTCTCCCCAACTGATTTAGATTGCATTTGTTATAGTTGTATCCTTGGGAAGAATATTCTTCTTCCAATGTGAATATAGTTAATAAAAAATAAATATTTGTTGGATGATAATTGTATGACAATCTTTCATTCAGACTTAGTGGTATTCCAGCCAAACACCTATGGCATAACTTCAAGATCTATAAAGTAACTTAAAAGTTGGTATCTGAAATTCCTAGTATGTATAGTAAAAAGGGAGACTAGGTGCTCAATGATTTTTGTCATGTTTTGACTTACTAGTATCCATACAATCTGTTAAGTTTTATATTAAGCAGAAGTAAACATTATTTTATCTTCTGGCTTGGGTGATATAAGGATTATTTAAAAACTGTTTTATTTCAGAAGCACTGCATTTTCTTTTGAGTACATTTCCAGGATTAAAATTGAAACAATTTAAGTTTATAGATATAGGCAGCTTAAGATATGTCACCTACAAAACAAGATCAATTCTCGGCTTTCTAGGTTAGATAACATAAAATCAAGTAGCAGTTAGAAATAATATAGCCTTTACAGTCAAACAGAGGAGAAAAATTGTATATGTGAGGCTGCCTTGTAAAAATGACATTATTACTTTAGATCACTTTGTTAAGTATTTGGAAGATTCCAAGAAGGAGTAATTTTAGGCAAGTGTCAGCCTAGTGTTTTCCAAATGAGAAACTCTTTAGGGAATTTGGTAATAAGATGATAGCAAGATGATGAGATGCTAAAGAGGTAAGTCTCTGCCTTGAATTTTTTAAGTGTATTATCTTTATTGATGTTCTAAAATACTTCAATCTATATACTGACCTTTTATTTTGACTGCCACCTTGACTGTTCCTATCACGTATTTTTGGAAGATCGTTATAAATTATGAAAGGTTGAAAGTGCCCCCCAAAGTGTGAAATGAAATGCTATAAAACTAAGTGTTGACATTTTTCAAAGTACAAAGGTACAATGAGGAAAGTTTTAGAGCAAATGTTACTATGGATGGCAGCTGTACCTGGAGAATGACATCTGAATACAGAGGGTGACTTTTATATGTGGCATAAAAGGTTGTTTTCTTATATTTGCTAATAGATTTTAAATAAGTACTTAACTGCTCTTATTCTCCTTCCAATCAGACATCAGCAGGGCAGGAAGGTCAGGAAATAGTCTGGCCTGTCTATTACATAAAAAAATGCAAACCATTAACCTAGAAACAAAGTGACAGAACAAAATCTGGCCAATCAGGCAGCATCTGTGGGCCCAAACACCGGAGAGACATTACTGTAAACTTCAGAGGAGCGGCAAAAGATGGCGACCAGGTGAGCAGCAAGGAAGCGATCCTCGTCGATAAACACCACCAGCTCGAGACAGACTTGGCGAGCGTGAATGCTGGGACCTCGGCTGGGAAGATCAAACTGAACGAGTTTCTCTGAGCTGCCGGGGGAGATGCGGTAGGGCGGCCCAAACTGCCGTGGCGAGACGCGGGAAAGCCCCAGACGCTGGAAGCTGGAGATGCTCCACGCGGATAGGGGGCTTGGCTGGGTCCGACCGCCCTGGGGGCAAAGCCAGCTTGGTACCTTCCGCCTCCCGAGCCGGCGCAGCTTTCCAGCGACTCCCGACAGAGATCGGCTTATTAGCAGCGGCAACGCCTGGCAGTCCCACATTTCGCGTGCATCGGGCAGGTTGCACAGCCTAGACCCTCGGCAGCCGGCGGTCCGTGGCCAGGGCGGCGCGAGCAGCATAGGAGCAGAGCATCCCGCTCCCTCCCCCAGACCCGGAGAGCGCGAGGAAACAAGTGGCTGCGAGCGGCGGATCGCGAGCATAGCACAAAAAACTGGCACCTTGGAACCTTCCTGCCTGCAGGGACTCCGAAAACTGGTGAGCTATCTGCGCTCGCGACCACATCACCGAGTGGGGGAGGAGATCCATCCCTATACCTGCAGGGAACCCTGGGAGGGCGGGGGAGTGGTCTTACACACCTC
>PVLD010027147.1:0-21173 GCA_004027595.1 Dinomys branickii
TTCTGGAAATAAGAACAAGGAGGCATACAAATGTTTTTCTGGTGGAACAAATTTTCCTTTGCATGTTAATCTTTATTGATGATTTTGGAGAGTTACAAACAAGAATTGATAATTTATGATCATTCTCACTCTTCTTCTTGCCTACCTGGTCTCTCTTTATTACAACCTAAAGTAAAAGGGGAAAACAAACGCTTACTGTTTCTCTCTGCTTGTGAGAAAAGCACATGGATATACTAGTGCGTATGGTCCTGTGGGAAGCAAAGACCTGAAAATCATAATTTAAAGGCTGCATTGAAGAAATAGTACATTTCTACCTCTAAATAACTCTAATCCTTACAATGCCAGCTAAGAAAAGTATTATTATCTCTCATAATAGATTAGGAAACTGAGGCTCAGAGAGGTTAACTTGCCAAATCCCATCTCTATTTGGTGGTACTTTTAGGATTCAAACTCATGGCAGGCAGCCCGACCCAATATAACTGCTTCCCATTTTGCATTGGAGCTGGACATATCTGCCAAGTGACTTAGGTGAGGTGAGTGTGCTGTTTTTATGGACTAAATCTCAATATCACACTGAAACAATGGAGCTGGTGACTCCTATTTTTACCAATGCCATTATGATCACCGAGGATATGGATCTGTTGAATATACTCTTAAATAACTCTTAGTGGAAGTGGGGAATGTATTATAGGGAGAAGTGATTAGAAGTTTCATTATGTCATGAGAATTAGTAAGTGACTGAATTTTGGGTTAAAAATGCAAGAGTTAATTGTGTATTTTAGAGGAATGTGCTTCCAGAATGTGAAACCAATTTGCTTTATGTCAGAGACTCAGTGCCACAAGGTCTTTATTGTTCTGAGTTTCTAAAAAATAAAGACAGGATGGAAAGCAACTTCAACTCTAAAAAGCAAAGAAATATAAAAACAGAAGCCTAGAGATGATTCTATTTCCCACTTTCTCTTGAAGAAAACTAGAGAATGTATATTTTAAAGCTTTATTTTAAATTCTCCCAGTGGAGAAACATTTAGGTAGTAACTGATGTGTTGTTCATCCACAGGAATTCACATTTAGCTATCTCACATCATCGAGGCAGCAGTGAAGCCTTTCTATACAGATTGCCTCCGGGAAAGGATAGTGACAGCGGGAAGAGAGAAAGAAATTACATTCCACACTTCTGAGTTTCTAAATAGAATCTGAGAAAATATTTTGAGCTTCACCAGTATCATTTTTAAGGCTAGCAGAGCCAAATTTTATGCTATAAGCCAGTACTTCTTAATTTTCTCCTTGCATGAGGATCATCTGGGGGTGTTTTACAACCTACCAGTGCTTGAGCTTCACCTGAAAAGACTTAGTTTTAATTGACTTATGGGGACATTTTATTTATGTGTGTTTATTCTGCTTAGATGATGCTAATGTATAGGCAGGGTGGAGAGCCAATATCTTAAAATACTTTTTCTAAATCTTTGTTATACTTTAGAATCCCTGGGGGAGATTTGGTTTTAAAATATTCAATGCCAAGGGTACACCTACACCAATTCCCCAATGCCAAGATTGCACCTATACCAATAAAATTAGAATATGTGAAGGTGGGAGCTAGGTGCCTTAAACAGGAGATTTTGGAACTGTTCCTAAATTTTCCTGATGAGAGCTCTACTGCATCTTATTTAGAAGTTTCTACAGTCTGACAAGGAAGAGGAAGATAGAAAAGAGACAGAGAGAGACAGAGAGACAGAGAGAGACAGGGACAGGGACAGAGAAAGAGACAGAGACACAGAGATACTGTGTCCCTGACAAGGAGCTCTGCAACCACCTCCCATCCCTACCAAGCTGTGATGTTGCTCTGGAGAGTGATGATCCAGTAAATGTTCAACAGATGTCTCCAGAAGAAAAGGGGGCATGATTTGTAATGTTTGTCAATTTCTGTGCTGCAAATACTCCCACCATTGCCAATTTCAAGTTATCAATGTGATATCATTATGAAGTTGGAAGGAAACACGTGTAATTATCTCCAGGAATCCTGTATGTGTTGGCTCTAGCATGTCATTGGTATGAGTATGGTAAACTTTGCAGATAATCTTGGAGACCTGGGGATAGAGAGTCTTGTGCTTTATTTCCAGGCACGGATCAGAAAGGGGTGAAAAAGCCTAAAGTTCACCATGATGTGGCATCTAGAGTGGAAATAGGGGTACATCTATACTGTTCTAGGCAGGAAGGGCATGGAACCACGTCTCAAGTCTCTTTTAGCTTCTCAGTGGTGTCAAGGAAGATGCAGATCTTCCTATAACATTATGGAATGGGCTTAGCATTTGCTGGGAGAGTCATGGGCTTTGAAGTTAGGATGAGAAAGACCAGGATTTTGCCAGTGATGGACACATAGAAATCGGCTACAACTGAGAATACTGGAGTGGGCAGTGAGAAGAAAGATGAGTAAGAGCTGAGAATCAGACGCCTTCTCATGATACCAGGTGCTGCTAAGTCCTAGGACTCTTAGTCAGGGAAGCAACAGAGAACCCGAGGAAAGGGAAAAGGCAGTGGATGCTAAGCATTGCAGTCATGAGAAGTTGTTCTACGGAATGAATGCAGCCTCTTTATCTCTCATTTCTTGGTAGAAGCCCCAAAAGAAAAGAACAATGGATTTTAAGTTCATCTTATTAGAGCTATTGAAATAATGCAGGATATTTTTCTCCTTTCTTGCTTCTGTAAGAAGTAACTGACAATAATTTGCAAATTCTGACAGAGAATACATTGGCCCAAGTTCATGGAGGCAAACTTTTGAAGGCTGATATAAATAAGAAAAGACGGGGCTGGGGATATAGCCCAGTGGAATAAGCGCCTACCTAGCAAGCGCAGGGTCCTGAGTTCGATCCCCAGTACCGCCAAAAAAAAAAAAAAAAAAGACAAGGCAGTGTATCTCACAGAAATACACATGCAGATACACTGCTCAGGGTAGGGATGTTGCAAGAGACTCTCTCCCTTCTGTCCTGCATGTGCATTGCTGAACTCCTCGTCATCACTGGATAGTGCTCAATGGGTGCCTGGTGGCATTTAAATTAGAGCTGGTTTTTAGCTCTGTGATTCTCTCATATTGTCAGGGAGAGATCATTAGGAGAGACTGAATGGTAGAAAGAACAGCAGAATGAGGATTAAGTGCTCAAAATTCTTACCCCGGCTTCATACCAATGGTGTGATCATGAAAACTCACTTAATCTCTCTGAGCTACTCACTACATTATCAATAATCTGTTACAGCTGTGTACTTATGGAAGCAGCATATGACCTTGCTGTTTTGGTTCTGATTTTATGACTCTTATTTTGACATTTATCCCACTCCAGAGGACTTTCAGAACTACTTCAGAAAGTGGCAAGCATGATGGCCTACGAGTATTCAAAGCCAGGGGATGTGTTCTGAGGAAGATTAATGACAAGGTGTCTTTGACCATACTGCATTTTAAATATGTAAACATTCACCATATATTTTGATCACCTCTTGTAGTAATCATTTGATCATCCTAAATATTCCACAGCCTTTAAAAAATCTAAACCAAGGGTAGGCAAACTACCTGTTTTTATAAATAAAGTTTTACTCAACGCACCATGCATATTTATTCACTTATCATGTCTGTTGCTATATTTGCAACAAAGATTGTACAATCTATAGAGCCAAGCATATTTATCATCTGGCCCTTTACAAAAAAAGTCTGCTGATACTTAATCTAAATTTGTGAGATTATAATCCAACTACTTATTCAGGTCCCAAACTAGAGTCACCCTGGATTCCTCTCATACCTCCATACCCAGTTCTTCAGGAATTCTCTTAGATCTTTGCTAGAAAAATATTGGATTCTGCTTTCTTTTTATCACTGCCACCACCATCATCACCACTCCCACCAGCACCACTAGTGCAACTTACTATCACCTCTCGTTTTCCCACCATCTTCTCTTGCCTGGAGTGGTATCCCTGCTTTTACTCATGTCCTATTTATAACCCTTTCTTGAGTTAGCACACAAATAAGCCTTTTAAAATGTCAGTTGGATTGTCACTGGCTTTTCCAAAACCTCTAATGGTTTCCCATTACATTTTCAATAAAACTGAGAACTCATATCTTGGTCTCTGAGGTCCTATGTTATCTCCGCTCCCAGTCCGTGCCTGCCGTGTGACCAACCTCATCTCCTCCTATTCCTTTCCTTCTCTCTGCCGCAGCTACACTGGCCTCCCTGCTGCTGAACTGTCCAAGTATGTCCTTGCCTTTGCACTTGCTATTCCCTCCACCTGGAATATCCTTGCCCTGGGTATCCATGAGTTTACTGCCTCCCTGCCTTCAGGTGTCGCTTAAGTAGCATCTCCGAGAAGACTAACTAAAACAGTATGCCCAGCTCTCTCCTCTCCCTCTGCTTTTTCATCAGAGTGATTATCTATTTGGTTATTTCCACTTCTCTTGTTAGAATGCAATTCTAGATGCTGTATCCCAAGTGCAGTGTTCAATAAATATTTGTCTAGTGAATATGTTGAGTGAATGGGCCTCAGTTTCCTCATGTGTAAAATGAATGAGAGGGCCATCTGGCCAAAGCATCTGTTACTAAACTGCTTGCCAGGATTGTTTCCACTGATCTGCCTGCCTAAGCGGGCGTCCCTTTCCTCCTTATGTCAGTCCCTCCCAAGGCCTATGGGTGGAATAGAGTCTGCCTTTTCTTTGGTCAAGGGTCTCTGGGTCCTATAGCTTGCTTTCTGGAACCTCATGACTAGTTTCTTTCTCATAAGGGACCACTACAGTGATGTCTTTTTCTGCCTGCGTCTTGTGAGTGTAGTGCAAATGAAATGTAACAATAGATTTGGAAATCTAAGTATCTAAGTGGAATGAAACCACATGTAGCACAGAGGATTGATACTAGCATCACTCATCACTCCCTCTTCTCCATAGCACCCTCCCCCTCTCCTGACCTGGGGTCTAATTTAGAAGAGTTTGTGAGACACAAGGTATCAGTTTAGCAATGAAAAAATTGAAGAGAGAAAAGCCCTAGTGTTTCTAGCTTCAGGTTGTGACTAATCTCCCTATCTTACTGGACTGTAGCGCTAGAAACAAAATTAACCCCCTAAATGAAATGAAACCACGTCATTTGAAGAGTAGTACTTCAAAAAGACCTAAATTCTCATAGGATGTTTAGATTATTGGGACACTAAATGCCTTTCTGAGTTGTTAATCACTCAAAGACAACTTGACCTGTTTTTTGAAAGCATTCTCCTTCCCCAGATGCACCACATAATAATGATGAAGATTTGTCTCTAGGTTCTGCAGGAAAGCCAAAGAAGCAATTGAGTCAAAATATTGGTGCATTTTAAACTGAGCTTTCTGGATTTCAGCTAGCACAGGCAGCTAATGATCATTTAACTGAGGCATTTTTTCACCTAGGCAACCGTAATGTATGTTTTAGATCATATTTTTTGGCTTTGCCTCTGGCCTAATGAGAATTAAAGACTATTTTGAGTATCTAATAGGATAAAGCTGACTGAAAGCCATTTACCTTTTACTTCTGATGTGAGTTGTATCAATAAACGAGGAAGAGACACCAATAAGTGGAAATAAAGATGCCAGTTCTTCGATAGATAGAGCAACTGTGAAAAGAGCAAGGATTGTGGTCTTCCGGATAGCCCTGGGCCCCTGGCTTTTAAGGCCTTGTTTTTTTTCTAGCTTGGATATGATACAAATCCATGAAGAATGATCGTGGGACAGATGCAATTTACAAACATCCTGGTCAAAACATGATTCTATTTTCATTTTGACCTTCCTAGCATGATGACTAAGTGCAGGGGCTAAGGAATCCGACAGATGCATTATATTCAGCTCTGCCACTTAGAAGCGTTATAAATGTATGCAAGCTACTAAATTTCCCTAAGCTTTCATTTGTTAATTCATAGAATGGAGAATAGATTTGTGTAATTTGTAGGATTGTTTTGTGACTAAATAAGATAATTGCATGTAAAATACTTGTCAATTATTTTTCACATAGTAAACACTTGATTATGAGATCTAATAATCATAATAATACTATTACTGTCTTAAAATTTAGAATAGGATTTCTCAGTGTATTCGTTTCCTGGAGACACTGTAACAAAGTGACAGACTTGGTGGCTTAAAATAATAGGAATTTATTTTCATGGTTTTGAGGGCAGAAGTCAGACATTCATTTTGGCAGGGCTCCAGAGGTTGTATGAGAGGACCCTCCTTTGTTTCTTCCTAGCTTCTGGTGGTTGCCAACAATCCTTGGTGTTCCTTGGCTTGTAGATACGCCGTTTCAATCTCCGCCTTTGCTGTTTCCTAGTGTCCTTTCTCTGTGCATCTCTGTGTCCACATTTTCCTCTTTTTCTAAGGACTCAGCCCTAATCCGTTAGGACCATATCTTAACTTGATTGCATTTACAATGCCCCTCTTCCCAAACAAGGTCACATTCTGAGGTTCTGGGTTGACATGAATTTTAGGACGACACTATTTAAACCAGCACAGCCCAGATGGGAAGGTATTAAGCTCTGGAAAAGATTGGGTGGACTTGCAGAGCTCACTGTGCACTAAGCAGAAGCTGGGCAGGGAGGGAAGGGGTGTGACAGAAATCAGTCACAGAGGGCACCTCCTTTCCCCAACCAACTGAAGGAGAACTGAGAATTTTTAATGGGTGACTGCTACACCCCACTGAGTATAATGCCCCTCTTTTAACCAGACTCTCCTGCTCAGCCCTGGAATTGAAACTTAGATAATGGCTAGGAGCAGTTATAAAACAGGGGAGGGATAGAGGCAGGAGGATAAATTAGAGACTGAGTCCCACAGGCTCAGTGAAAAAGTCCCAATCCATTTGCCATTGGAATGGGGCACATCACTATGCCAGAGGCTGAGAGGCAAAAGCAAATGACCCTGCTCACAGCATTTTTCCTTGGTTTCTCATGTAGCAAGACACAGGCACTACAGCAGAACTTCTCAAACTGCAGGATGCAGGGAAATCACCTGGGGAGCTTGTTGAAATGCAGATCCATTTGGAGACAGCGGGTCTGAAGTAGGGATCATGCACCTCCAGGGAGCCCCCAGATGATGCTGGTTCAAGGACAACACTCAGTTCTTAGCTTGACTTATGTTACACCCCTCTAAGCTACTAGATTCTTGTCTTTTAAAAATATCTTGGGCAAATAACTAACACAATTAAAATTCAAATTATGCTTATATGATCTAGTGTCCAGTCAATATCTAAATTTCCTCAGTTTTTTCCCCCCAAAATATCTTCTAAGGAGACAGAATCTATTCTAGGACTGTCCCACTGCATGTGGTTATTTCCTTTCCATTCTGTTTATTTCCAAACAGTCTCTTTTTCATGACCCTGATTGACTGGTGAATAAATTCCCTGTAAATATATATTACCTTCTGGATTGGTGTGGTTGCTTCCATGTGGTGTCATTTTGCTCTATTTAGCTGAATTTTTTGTAAACTGGAAGTTAGCTGTAAAACCATGATGGGTACAAGTTAAATATTTGTGGCCAGAATTCATTATAGATGATGGGTACATTATAATGTACCACATCAGGTGACATGTGGTTTCTCCTTGTCCTCCCATTAGTGATGCAAAGACTGAACCCTGGATTAGGGTGATGACAGCCTGATTCCTCTGCATTACACTTAGATTTTACTCTTTGAGGCCACAAAGTAATCCACCCCTGTTTTTCTTTGGCAATGTGTGAATGTTTTTTTCCCCCTCATAAACTATTCTAAAAGATTTTTTCAAATACCAAATGATAATCTTTGCTTACATCAATTATTTCTTTGAGAGTTGCAAAATGATGATTGTATAATTCTAAAATTCCTTTTACCTGTATTAGCTGGCATAGTTCTGGCTCACAAGGTATCTCCAACTTAACTGTCTTTACCACAGGTCTAGAATCAGCCATTTCTCTAAGGAGTCCTAGTTCCTTTGAGTGAAAAGTAGGTATTAGAGGAGGAAAAAAAGGTTTGAAAGGTTTCAAAGTTATACATGATTAAGAAAATATTGCTCCAGGGCCATTTTAATGCAGAGTCAGTAAACACACCTACAGGTACCCTCTATATATGTATATGTGGTACTGGAGGTTAAACCCTGGGCCTTTACACAGGACTACATTCCCGGTGCACTTTTATATTTATTTTGTTTTGAATTTTAAGAAGGGGTCTTTCTAAGTTGCTAAGTTGGGACTCAAACTCATGGTCCTCCTGCCTCAGCTTCCCAGAATGCTGAGATTACAGTTACGCATGATCACACATCTGGATACACACACACACACACACACACACACACACACACATATATAAATATATAAATATATATATATATACATATATAATTACATATTGGCGTCGTATCTGATTCACCTTAATATCACTGGTTATACTTCATATCTTTGATTTTTTATCATTTGCTTTTACTCTGAAAATCTTGTTTTTTAACATGATTACTTATTGTATTTATCTTATGTTATAATGGCTTCTGAATAAAAGCACTCCTACTATGTGTAACAATAAACTGAATGATTTAAATTTTCTTTATGACTCTTTGACCTGAAGGCATTTTTCCCTTACACTGAGTTTCTTCAGGGTAAGAACTGAATGCTGGTTAGATATTAGAATCTCTATAAATGTTACTTCAGTGAGTAGTTTGTTGAGTAAGCAAAAGGTCAGAGTACTGAATATTCCATACAATAGCGTGAAAATGTGTTGGGAACGTAGGGTGAGTTATCAACTGGGTTCTGTAAAGGCACACTCATCTGCAAAGTGTTCAGTAGTTGTTTGAAATCCATGAGCCTATTTTTATAAAAATCTCATTTCTCACTTCAGGTATATTTATGTCCTTTAGAATGGTGGTTTATGGAGTTCTGAATTTGGACTCAACCCTCACCAATAGGACTGTAGATTGGAACTTCTTCTTTTTTAAAAGGCATGAAGAAAAGAGCAACGAATTATGGGAAGTTGTGAATTATTGGGCCAGGGGGTTCATCTCATCATCCTACAAGGTATCATGAATGATGCCAAGACCCCACATGCTTCAGTTATCCATTCCTAACTTCATAAATGAGTTAATCTTTCCTCCTACTCTCAAATGAAGCTTGAACATTTCAATATTGATCCTACATAGCAATACTAGCTCTCATATGATGCAGTAAGTCCCCTATTTATGAGTGAGTTCTGTTCTGGGAGAATGTTCAAAAATGAGATTCACTGTAATCCGATAAAGTGAGTCTTACGAAGTATACCTGTGTATCTTATACAGTACACGTGTGAAAGTTTGCAACTGGAATGTTTGTAAGTTAGGGTGTTGGCCTGCTCAGGGAGTCCAAGGGAGATTTTCACAGGCGAGGTCTCCAGGTGAAATAATGTACATGTAGATGACATCAGCAAGAATGGCAGGTGGCATGGAGCAGAGAAGAGCACAAGAGTGCCCTGCACCTATATTTTGTAATTTTTATACATGTTTTTATCTCATATTTACATTCTTACATGCTAGCCTCATTGGTGTATGCCTAGTTGTCCACTGTTAAATCATGGTTACATAACTCTATCCCACTATATAGTTGGGCTAGACAGTGGGGTCACATCCTGTGGTTCCCCACATCCCACCCGCTCAAAGGTCAGGGGCGTATGAATGTAGCATTTTATATGTGTTAGGGCACAAGGAGCTCCCTGTGCTGTAGTCACCAAATCAAAAAGTCATGTGGTTTTGCAAAACCACTTTTTAAATTTGAACAGTTTCATTTATAAGCAACATCAATACCTGGTGCATAACATTCAAGGCTTGGCCCCTACATTGAGCAAGGGCTTCAACTTTGAGGGCTAGGTCTATGGATCCTGCCCCTGTTCAGACACTAGTCCTAGCATCCTGTAGGCAACAGTCAATATTTTTTGTCAAATGCTATTCCTATCAGTCAACCATTACAACGCTTGGTCAAGGCATCTGTTAAGTCATTTCCCCATGGGGGGGGCTTATATCCTGAACCATAATACCTTACATGGTCAGATTTTTGGCCATGCTCCCATACATCTTAGCATAAGTCATCATCCCACAAGGGACACTGCCCTATCTGTCACTCTTGAACTGTTCAAGCCAGTAGCCAGTATCAGGCACCTTAAGATGGCTCAACTATCTGTGCACACATGTAGGGGTTCTTCTTCATGCATCACAACAAGCACTCTGCCCACAAATCTGACCATTAGCTTGACCTGCCTGTTCCAGTTTCAAGTCAGAGCACTTCTGTACTGGCCTGAACAGTGAGTGCTGTCCATTGTGAGACTGGGTCATGGCTGAACCCATCAGTATACCCAGTATCAGCTGGAGGTCCCACTTTCCCTTCTGCATAGGGCCTAGGGGTCAAGTCCTGTAGACTGTCCTCCTGGACAGGTTCCTGGTCCATGTACGTCATGGTTCCCCAAACCACTGCCAGTTTGGCTGCCACTGGACTGGCTAAAAGAGAGGCTCATGGTTGGAGGTATGTCACCCAGTGCATCAGAGTGAGGGGCCTATACCACTTCATTCCTGGAATGGGTTGTTCACACCTGTACCCAATCTCTATTGGGTATTTTGTCTATACTTTCATTGTCTGTTGCACTGTGATCCCTCACAGGTGTGTGGAGCAGTATACAGCGCTGCTATTTTCTAAATCAGCAAATACCAGCTCTTGGCTCCTTTCCATAACTGTGACCAAAACCCAACAGGGTGCTTCCACTTTCCCTGTTTTTGCAACAGACCCCAGCCAAATCCATCATCATCCACAGTGACAGGATAAATGGCAGGTTAGGGTCAATGACTCTTCGGGCTTATACCTATGCAACAGTCCTGTTTGAGTCCTGAAAAGCAGCTTCTGCTGTATCTATCCAGTCCCATTTGTGCTCCCTTTGATCATCTGGTATAAAGGATGCAACAGTGCAGCTAAGTGTGGTATGAACATCCATTGAAACCCTAACAAGCCCATGTACCCCTATGACTGGTGTACTGTGGTGGGTCTGGGGTATACATGGATCTTATCAATAATAGCATAGGAAATTACTTTCATCTTACCTGACAAGTTAACACCCAAGAATTTGACAGACCTTGTCTTTGTCCATGGCCCAGCTTCATGCAGAAAAGCTTTCTTCAAGCCACGTGTGATGGCTTCCAAATCTTTAAGGCAATGAGAGGTTAACACAATATCATCAATATAATGGAACAGTGATCCAGGCAGCTAAGTCCTGAACTACAGGCCATGATACGAAGTTGGGTTATGCAGATAGACTTGTGGCAACCCCTGGAAGGTCCACTGCCTACCCTTCCAGATGAAGGCAAATTGATCTGGGCTATCAGGTGCAATAGTAATGGAGAAGAAGGCAATAGAGTGGTATTGATCCAGTGCCAGGGTAAGATGACCCATTAAGTCTGCAATGTTAGGCACTGCTGCCTGCAATGTAGGCATCACTTTATTCAGTTCCTGGTAATCCACAGTCTTTTTCTATGTCCCATCTTGCTTCTTCACAGGCCATACTGGGGAGTTGAAAGGGCTCTCTGCAGGGTGTTTCACCCCTGCTTTATCCAATTTTGAGATAGTTTGTTCTGCTTCACACACACAACCCTAATGGCCTATGGGAGAGGAAGCAGTGCATAGTGTGATGTCCTTGGACTATGGTTTTTGCCACATGAATTTGCAGAGGGAATTCTTCCTGCATGGTGTCTAGCTGAGTACCAGTTAGCATGTCCACCCCAGTGTATACCCAGCAACCAGGGAAACATAAACATCATATGGGCATGGTAGCAAGTGCCCAATACCTACAGTTACCTGGGTCTTCCAGATCCTGATGCACCTTTATATGCCCTTCTATGCCTGTAATAGGTCCTATAAAATGGTCTGGGTTGCCATATATTAGCATTGACTTGGCTCTGATATCTGCCAATGCTAGTACATGCTGCACATTTGAGGGAACAGTAGTCAATTCCACAAGTGGCCTCTGGTCTCCTGGGAGCTGCAAGACCTGGGTACCTCAGCCTGCCTCCAAGTCAGGGTAAAAGGAAGCCAGTGTCACTTCTTCCTGCTTCACTGGCAGTGCCTTGGCCTTCTGGCCCTGGCCCATTGCCCAGTATTGCTGCTTAGGGGATAGCTCCCTCCACAGAATCAGCAACACATCCAAATGCTGCCCATCTAACTTATCTGTGGCTAGGCTGGTAGCCAGCAGGTCCATCCAGATCTGGCACCAACTGACTTTAAGTGCCCCCACATTCTGTCCTTGAGGGGATGGCCCTGTTTTCCCAGAGACCCCTTCCTTTTCTCTTTTGTTGGTACAGTTTTACAGATCTTACCTTACTCTGGAGCTTCACGTCTACATCTCCCAGCCTGCTCAAAGAATCCACAGCATCATGGATCGGGTGACCTGTAAGGGGGTAGAGGGGCTGCCATTGACCTGAACGTGCCAGATGGCCCACTCACCAGGATCATGTCTTTAATGTGTGTGCTTAGCAGTTCCTCATCTGGGCTATGGTACTGCAGTGCAAACATCACTTGCCACGTTATAATTTCATGTAGCTCAGTTATCAAGTCTAAATAGGTTGTCTACTTAGTGACTTGCTCTGGCAGGTCACCTGGAATCTCTCAAACAAGGCATGCCACTGCCATCAAGCAATTTATCACAGTCTGATTACTCACTTCTGAAGCTGTCCTCTGCACATCCTGCAGAACCCATCTCATAGAGGGGGTGCTGGCTATGCTAGCTATATGGTATAACTGAGGGCTTAACTGCACATTATTAGCCCCATTGTCCCACAGCTATAGCAACCACACAGGTACTGTTTCATCCTTTTGCTTTAATTGCTTTGCCAGCACCTGCAGCTCTATGGCTTTATAGGTTGTGTATGTTTTAGGTGGGTGGTCCTCCTGGTCCTCTTTTCCTGGCTAGGGGGTCCTCTACCTCTGTTTGACAAATGGCTTGCCTAGCATACAAAACCAGGGGATTTTCCAGAGGGAGGTGGTTCTTGGACATGAGGACTTACACTTCTGTATATATTTCTGGAGGAGGCAATGCTTCCCATGCCTTGAAAAATGAGATCTGCAGCAGCCAACCATTGCTCAAGGTCATCCTTTATCTGCTGCAGATGGCCTACTTGCTGGACAAGGCCATCTGCCTTTTGATTTACATGGTGGAAGAGAGTGAAGAACAGCCAAGCCACCCATCCCACTGTTTCATGGTGATGGGGAGGAATTTGTTTCTATCACTTCTAAGGCTCATAAGACATTGCCAGGCTCCAGACTATTTCCCAGTGCTCTGGGGCCTTCCAAGCTGCCAAGAAGGTGGCTAAATGTAGCCATGGTGAGGCTGGAGTTTGCTTATCAGCCTTTCTTTGGGGCTCTCTCTCATCTTCAGGTGCTGTCTCCACAGCTGTCATGGCACCACTCACCTCAATGTCCTGCCAATTATGCCAGTTGTTGGCCCGTCCAGGGGGCCCCAAGGGAGATTTTCATGAGTGGGGTCCTCAGGTTAAAGAATGCACATGTGCAAGATGTCAGCAACAACAGCAGGCAGCATGGAGCAGAGCAGAGTGCAACAGTGTAAGAGCAGCCTGCATTTTTATTGTATAATTTTGTTATACATGTTGTTATCTCATATTTACATCCTTATATGGTAGCCTCATTGATGCACGTGTAGTTGTCCACTGCTGAGTCATGGTTATGTAATTGTATCCCACTGTGCAGTTGTGCTAGACAGTGGGGTCACATCTTCAGGTGTGCTTAGATGCCTCTCAGTTTTGAAGCAGTCTGAGAAGTTCCTCACATAGGGACTCACTGAAGAGTAAAAGTGAAGAGACCTAGCCTTAGGAGTAGGATTTCTGGGAGTTTGTCTAAGATCACTGAGGTGTTGGGGATTTTTCTCTCTATCTCATAAGAAGTCAATACTCTAGAAACAGTTTTATTTACTATATTCTTCTCTGAGCCAGGAAGGACTATCATAGTCATATTATTCATGATTCATTTAGCAATAGGTTCAAGAAATGAATGTCAGTTATAACATGTAATTTAACTTTCTGTTCCTGACAATAACCAACAAGTGCAATTTATTTAACACACATCAATACTCCTAGCTCACAACAAGAAGGTTATTAAAGATAGTTGTTTGAAAATTAAAGGAGTCTGTACATTCTGACAGAACAAGTGGCTTGAAGCAGATTCTGTCAGTTTGTCATTAATCTAATGGTTCTTTTGAGAATTGCTCACTCAGCAAGAGAAAGTAGGCATATGTGAAAAGGAAATTATTAGTGGAGGCAATATAGAAGCTCTTTGACACTGGGAGGATTTGGGAGAATTTATCGGGCTGGAGGCATGTATAACGATTCCAAATTCCCACCCGTTTTGCTTCATGCATTAGCCAGAGCTGGAGTCACGAGCTGTGCTGCTAACTGAAAAGGAAGAATTCATTTTATGTATCCTAGCATAAATGCCAGGGCCTGACCAGGATAAAAATAGCCCATGCCTTTTCTTTCCTTAAAAAAAGTACTTATTGTGTTTCAGGGTCACTGATATTTGATTGAGTCCATTGCTTTTTCAGAGGCCTTATCATGCAGGTAGGTCATGAAGTTGATACTCAGGAACTGAAAGATTCAACAGCTAGTGCATCTCAACATGTAAGGGCAGAGAAAAACAAGTGCTGCCTTTTTTTCCTTAAGACAAGCATCTACCCAAGGCACAATTCTCATCTCTAGATGTCTTTCCCTCAAAAATTCCTCCTACTATGTGATTTGAAGATAGCTTGCTGATGAAAATCCAGTTCTCCAATATATGTATTGTGTCCATATTTTATGAACTTAAAGTCAGAACTGGATCTGGCAAGATGATAAAATACTGTATTTGAAATTGGGGCCATTCTAGAAATCATCCACATATGGCTGCCAAACTGGTGTCTTGAGAAAACCCACACTTACTTTGTGTTTGATGTCATCTGGGCATCATATGATATCACATTATTTGGATTTACCAAAAGGAAATCTTTTTTAATTTGAAGGTTAACTGCCATCAAATAAAATTCACAATAAGTGGAGTATGTACATCTGTAGCATCCTTAAATTTTTTTGGTTTTAGGCTCTTTTGGTATTTTACCCCATGTTTCCAATTATATTTTAAACTCCTTTTTGATCTGCTGTAGAATGCTGAATCACAGACGTACAGTTTGCTGATTTAGTACATGTAATTTTCAGTACTACTCTACACCCTCACATCCTTAGTACCAGAATTTCTAGCCAAAACTATTTTAGGCCATTATCCTCTTCTTATGGGACTTCACTATCACATAAATGCAAATAACATATCCAGCTCATCACAGTAAGGTTGCTCTCAAGTGCAGGGAAATGTTACTCCCTTATAGGAAAGTAACTATATAGAAGATTAGGCCTTTGGTGGGCTTTCAATAAATGTTCTTGTCATCCTGAGCAAATGTATTGCCTTCATAATCATGTGGAGATGGAAGAAATGAGCTAGAGCTCTTTGTCATCCATCTAGGGCTTTAAAGATTTAGTGGTGGCAACTGTTAGTGCAAGATTTTTCTATTAGGTATTTTGAAATATCAGACACAGATGCAAGGCAAGGTGGCACATTTGCTTCCATTTATGCTTGACACATTCATTGCTTTCTTTCTTCACAAGAAACTGAAAAAAGACAGTGGAATACTGTCTCTTCATGCTGATACTTTCAGCCTGAATGAGACAGGGAGATACAAGAGAGACAGGAGTCAAACATCTGAAAAGCCCAAATGTCTCTGATGCAAGAAAGAAGCTTCAGCGTGTATAGGAAGGATTCATTTGAGCATGAATGGCAATTTAATGTTTTTATTAAACCACCACTGAAAGAAATGTGAATTGGATGTACTTGGCCTTCTATTCCTGGTTCTGGGATTGTGCAGAGTATTATTTAGTCTGCATTCAAGTTAACAGGAATTTGTCATTGCTCAATTGAGAACAGCTCCTGCTTTGAAAAAGAGGTGAAGAGGACAAGAATGGAGGTGTGGAGTGCACTGGTGATCTCATTGGAGGTGCTTGAATTCTGTTCTATGGTGAAAGAACAAAGTGAAAATTAAGAACTTTTCTGGATATTACATTGAAAATTTTAAACGTTTATGCTTTTTAACTTCCAGGAAGCATGAAAATACTCCCCATCTTACACCATTAGCCTTTGAAACAAATAGCCCCTTCACAGAGCTGGAATCCTTGACCTCAGTGGGTGGGCACATTTTCTTGCTTTGTCCTGAGCTGGGTGATGTCTCCATGGAGAACACTGATCGATCTTTGTGTGATCTTGAGAGAGCAGCATGTGTTTTATTTGCCTCATAAGAAGTACCAAATGTGGAAAATGTACTTAGCATATGTGGATGAATGTGCAGTCTTGCAGCAACTTGGTTTTCAAGTCAGAGCAACTGTATTTAGCTTGTAGCTTCCTGTGGTTGATCAATAGCTTCATCTGTGCAGTCTAGAAACCCAACCAGACCTCCAGACACATCACACATGTGTTAGAAAATCCTCCAGTGATTACAAGTTATTTTAGGAAAAGGTGGTATGTAAATGAGGTCATGGAAAAATATGCAAATATTATTAGAACATTTACATCAGAGTTTCTTAAGCGTTATTGACATTTGGGGCTCGATCATTCTTTGTCATGGGTTTTCCTGTGGAGTACTTGGAGAATATTTAGCAATGTCTCTGGACTCTGTTCACTAGATACCAGCAGTATCTCCACCGCCCAGCTGTCATGACAAAAAATGTCTTATTTCTAGATTTTGGCAACTATATCTTGGGGAGCACAACGGCCTCTGGTTGAGACTCACTAGTTTAGGATTACCTGCAGAATAAATTTATTATCCCAAGGGCAAATGACTCACTAGAGAGACTTAGAAGTTCAGAAAGCTTGTTTAATTGATGATTGTCATTTGTCTCTGCCCAAACCAGCCTCTTGCCAAGCATAAGCAAATAGATGGATAATTTTCCTTTACAGGCTAAGAGTTGGCACAAGGCTGTAGGGTTCCTTCAGTATGGGCAAAACATCATTTTGTTAGGCTGATCATCCCAACAGACCTTTGAAGGAGAGCAGACTCTCCTTTGCTCCGTGCTCCAAATGAGAAGCAATCTTCACCACAGAAGTATTCAGGGAAACAAACCCTCTTCGAGCGTGCTCTCCCCTCCCTTCCTTTCATATCCAGCTCTCTCCTTCCCAGCGTCTGTATCTTGAACAAACACTGAGGGCTGTGTCATATGTTTAAAAAGCGTCATCTTACCTGCTCAACTTTTGGAATTAGTGCTATTATGATGCTGAGTCTCAGAGTTATTTCTTAGGCAAAAGTGTGATGTCAGAAATGTCTTTTCCTAGACTCCCGTTTCTTTGCACTTTACCCTCCCCTCACCTGTGTCTTTCTTTTCCACGTGTCCCGCCTCTGCAAGTCCACCTCCAGGTGCTCCACATGCCTTCTTAATCTTTCTTCCCCCTCACTTCATACAAATCAGATGTTTTTCTCTCTCTGGGCGTGGGATCTGATTACCCTCCACAACTGTAGCTTGATGTACAATTTTTTTGAGACTGCTGTACATTGTGTTTAATTTTTTTTAATTGGCATATTGCAAAATTCCTTCTCTTGGTAGACACTTCTTTGAGTTTTAACATAGGTTTAGGTCTATGTAACTGCCACCAAAATTAGAACACAGAACAATTTCATCATTGAAAAACACATCCAGGCTGCCCTGTTACAAAACTCTACGCTCCTGAATGCTAGCAACCAACTGCCCATTTGATTTCCATTCCGACATTTTCATCTTTTCCAGGTGGTCATGCAAATGTAATTATACAGAGTGGAATCTTTGAAAGTGGCTTCTTTCCCTCAGCATAATGCCTTTGAGTTTCACTCATGTTGCTGTTTGCATTGATATTTCATTCCTTTTCTTGCTGGGTAGCATTCCACGGTAATGATAGCCACAGTGTATTTATCTGTTCATGCATTAAAGAACATTTGGGTAGTTTTCAGCTTTTAGCAATTATGAATAGAGCTGCCGTACAGGTCTTTCTGAAAATGTTTTCATTTTCTAGGGATGGGAAATGCTGGATCATGTGGTATGAGGAAGTTTTACTTTAATTGGGCCCAAAAATGAATTCAACATTTATACAGTAATGATTCTGTAAGTGTGGAATTTCAGGCTTTGTTTTGAGATTTTGAGTGTGGTGGTAGTTGTGTGTGTGTGTGCGCGTGTGTGCACGTGCATGTTTGGGTTGTTAAAGGTTGAGAGCCCTGAAATCCTTTTGGCCCAAATGGGTGGCCTACTAGTGCCCCCCTTATGTTTGTGGGTCGGCATGCCAATTTTTCTCCGAATACTTTAATCTTGACCTATGGCACCAGTACAGGAAGAGCTATTTAAATTGGGTGAGTGTTTGACAAACAGTCGTCTGTTCCTGATGAGTGGATTTCCTTCTATCTCTAAATCCCATGACTATTGCTGTGACTTTTATGCTTGAACCACTCTCTAGCTATATCAATTTCATGGTTGTCAGCAATGCCTAATCCATTTTCCATAGTATGGAGCCATTCAAGCAGCAGACTCCTTTGAGGTGGGAGTGCTCCTCATACTCACTAATATTCTTGCCATCCATTGGGTTGCCTAGAGTTCATGTGTGTCCAGAATTACTTAATTTTAATTTTGGCTACAGCAAGAGCCTTTGGTGAAGTAAAATATGAGGAATATAGTGAACAATAATATTGATATAGTTTTTCTAAACATGGTTATTATCAGCGCCTGAGGTTTTATTCTGACATTCCAAAATGCAGATTTTTGTGCAATTATTCTTGATCATCTCATTTATCATTGCCATGCATGGCTTACACTGTGTTCAGTAAATGTTTGTTGAACTGACTGACTGAAGAAAATAATTTGGTGGCAAACAAAGATCTAGAGCATTTTGTTCTTTTGTTACTATTTATACTCTTTCAAGCCCTCACAATTTTTTCTGAGCAAGACTTCACTTTAGAAGCTAACATGTCTATTGTCTATGACTCTTGCTTAGCATTTTGTATGGGAAACTTCACAATTTACTTGTCCAGAAAAATCAAAGACTCCTCTGAACATTGAAAAACAGATTCATTCCCTCTTCTGTAATTTGGGACATTAATTTATTTAACTACCCCACATTTGCCAGGAAATACACACTCATACATTAAACTCCAGATAAAATGCAACCTTCTCCGACATTTTCTCAAACTATTCCATGCAAAATTGTTTTGTTTTCCATATACTACAACTGTGTTTTAATTTACTGGAATTCAAATCTATCTCTTCCAGGGTTCTGTAAGTAACTTGAGGGTGGGACACATGTCTCAGCACAGAGCATAGTGTTCAGCATGTTTGTGCTAAATATTTGTTATGTTGGCTCAGATTTAAGAGGTATAAAGGCAACTACAGCCCCATGGGTTTTCTCCATGTGTTTATATGTTTGTGTACATATGATACACAAACCCATATATTAATTTTAGAAACTGATAAGTGGTAGCATTGAATAAAAACAGCGTTTTCTGGAGTTTTATAAACTGGATGGGTGGATTTTTAAAAATTGAAGCAGATGAATTATCAGCAAGGAAAAAAGTGAGTTTTAGTGTAGTTTGTTATTATAGAGGGTACATAGGTCTTCTTTGATCAATTTGAAAAGATAAGGCCTCCATTCACCATGTCAATTCAATTTCAATAGTTCTCAGAACACACCTTGGACCAAAATTTCTTCATGAAATGACTTTTAAATTGCAAAAGTAGTTCTGTTGCCCTCATTCAAAACTATTGTAGAAAGTGATGCAAAAACCAGGTACCTGAACAATTTTGCACAAAAAATTGTGGACCTCATTGCGGTCAGCAGTGCAAATCACCTTTCCTTTAGCTTTAATTATCTAGCTCACAAAATTCCTAGTGGGATAATAGATCTAAGAGATATATGAAATTATTTCAGCTGGGACCAGGTAACAGCAGTAACAATTTAGGTCAACACCTGTATTTTATTGCTCTTTATTCTAGATGGAGAGTTAGATTTTAACACTAGCCTTTCCCAGGTGATTTTCTATGCTATGATAGAGACATCTGTCTGCTATGACCTTAGAAAAATAGTGAAGCTGACTGGGTAGCTATGCCAGGTAACTGGCTAAATTTTCTGAGAGAGAAGTACTCTGATCAGATGCTTTAGAAGGAGATAGCCACATACAGAAAAGCAAAGTTTTTTTTACTGGAGCATAACTCTTGGTGGCATTCTGTAGAAGGCTGTGGATGTGCCACTCAGATTTCCTTTGCAGGCCTGAGACAGCATACTACCAGAGTTAGCTGCTTCTGGCTCATAGTTGTATTCTTTTCTGGAGAATGATTCTCAGCCATTTGGAACTGATTTCCTTGAAAATGTCTGGGAGGTTATGCTTTCTCCCTGGGGATTCCCATAGCTAATAAATGACTGCTTTGAGTGAAAGGTATAAAATTCTGTCCTCTCCACTGTCTTAAGGTGGGACAGCTATGGTGCCATCTGTATCTCAGAGCTCCTTTGTGATATCAAGATATGCTAGACTTTAGCTGAAATTAAATCTTTGCTTGGCTGATTCTGTCCTATCCAGCTTCCCTCATTTTCTTATTCCTGAGTGCTCCTGATAATACTTCTTCAATAAATAATTTATATAAGAATCTCCATTTCAGATTATGTTTCTCGATAAACTGACCCAAATAAGCTGGCACAACAGGGGATTTGAGGATCACCTACATGGATTCTGAAATTTCAAGAATTATGACAGCAGAGTGGCAGGGAGTGAGCATAGGACAAAATACTGGCACTTTGGAACCTTCCTGCCTGCAGGGACTCCAAAACTGGTGAGCTACCTGCGCTTGCGACTGGATCACCGAGTGGGGGAGGAGATCCATCCCTATACCTGCAGGGAACACTGGGAGGGCGGGGGAGCGGTCTTACACACCCCACCCAGGTATCTCGGTAGGGAGTAGCTCGGTCCACAAAGCAACATATGAGCAGCCTATTGAGCAGAACTTTCAGCAGAAAGCTTAAGGGACATTCTCCTGAAGAGAAGGAGTCATTGGAGCAGCCTCTGCAACAGACCTTTGCCTGGTGAACTGCCTGGGTAATTTATTGCTCAATATTTTGAATCTGATACCCAA
>PVLD010027148.1:0-21156 GCA_004027595.1 Dinomys branickii
CCAATGACTTTTCTTTGGGGGAATGTCCCTTAAGCTTTCTGCTGAGAGTTCCGCTTAAAAGGCTGTACAGATATTGGTTAGATACTCCCTACCTAGTGACCTGGGTGAGGTGTGTAAGACCGCTCCCCCGCCCTCCCAGGGTTCCCTGCAGGTATAGGGATGGATCTCCTCCCCTACTCGGTGATCTGGTCGCGAGCGCCGATATCTCACCAGTTTTTGGAGTCCCTGCAGGCAGGAAGGTTCCAAGGTGCCAATCTATCCTTTGGGGCTTTCTGCACGGCCCGCCCGATGCGCACGAAATGTGGGACTGCTGGGCGTTGCCGCCGCCAAAAAGCCGATCTCTGTTGGGAGTCGCCGGAAAGCTGCGCCGGCTCGGGAGGTGGGAGGGACCGAGCTGTCTGTGTTCTCAGGGAGTTCGGACCCAGCCAAACTTCCTCCCCCCGCAGAGCGTCTCTGGCTCCCAGCGTCTGGGGCTTTCTGCGCGGCCCGCCCGGTATGCGTGAAATGTGGGACTGCCGGGCGTTGCCGCCACCAAAAAGCGCATCTCTGTCGGGAGTCGCCGGAAAGCTGCACCGGCTCGGGAGGCGGGAGGGATCGAGCTGGCTGTGCTCCCAGGGTGCTTGGACCGAGCCAAGCTTCCTCCCTGCGCGGATCGTCCCTGGCTCCCAGCGTCTGGGGCTTTCCCACGTCTCGCCACGGCAGCCTGGTCCGCCCTACCGCATCTCCCCCGGCATCTCAGAGAAATACGCCCAGTTTGAACTTCCCAGCCGAGGTCCCGGCATTCACGCTCGCCAAGTCTGTCTCGAGCTGGTTGTGTTTATTAAGGAGGATTGCTCCCTTGCTGCTCACCTGGTCGCCATCTTCCCATCATTCATGCATATTCATGTTTAACTAGGACCACTTGTGCTTCCTTTATTAAATTTCTTAGGTAGGATCATCAGAAATGAGAAAGTCATTTAGTTGGTATCTTTTTGTGGCATCTGTTCCAATTTTTCTCTTGTTCTATTATTGCAGTGCTATTGTAGGGGCTGGGGATATAGCTCAGTGGAATAAGCGCCTGCTTGCAGTGCTATTGTAGTATCTGAATGCATCCCTGTACCGTGGCATTGTAAGCTTTCCAATTTGAAGACTGTTTGTATAGTAAAAAAAGACATTTCTTCATGAACATGATATTTTTTCCATCACTTATATCCATCCCTCAATATTGTATGGTTAGTTTTTTTTTAATGTGGACACATATCATACATATTTTGAAAAATCAATTCTCATATATTTATTATGCTACTTATAGTCTATTTTACTGTTAATATTTAGTTTTATTTCATTTTTGTTTTCCTTTTAATTAAAAATTGTTTATTCATTTGGCTGATTTTTCGAAGAACCACTTTTTGTTTCACTGATTGTGAATTTTACTTATTTTCTTTCTGATAGTTATTATTGCTTTCTAAGTGTTTTGAGTTTGGTTTCTTTTTCCATTGCTCATAAAGGTGAAAGCTCAAATTATTAACAAATCTGCCTCTCTAATTGTATGTTTAAATCTATAACATTTCTGCTAACCATTGTCTTGGCATTCTATGAACTTGGGTGTATTGTGCTTTGTTTGCAATCATTTCAGAACAGCTTCTGATTTCTCTCATGCGTTTTGTTCTGACCCATGAATTATTAACAATGTGTTATATGATTTCTGCATAGTTGAAAATTTGTGTATTTCTTTATGATTTGCTCTGATAAGTGTGTTCCATTGATATTAGAGACACACTTTATGTAATTTCAATTGCTTCTAAAATATGGAGATTTTCTTTCTGCCTAATACATTGTTTATTGTATTTCAGACATCCTTAAAAATGTATATTTTGTACTGTGGAAGGGCTATGTTATTTGTATCAGTTAAGTCTGTTTGGTCTGTAGGAGGATAAAAAATTTTATATTCTTCTTGAATGTCTGTTTCTTTGCTGTACCAATAACTGAGACATTTGTATTGAATCAACATGTTTAGTATTGAATTATTCATTTCTTCTTTTAACATTATCAAATTATTGTGGGAATCCATCAGTTATTGCAAAATAACTCATCAACACACCATAAAGCAGAGGAACACTTAGGGTAAACATAATTACTTTTCCAGAGTTAGATGGTGCAGATTTTGTTCCCTTCCTTATTATTCCTCCACCCCGAGAAAGATGAGAGAGGCAAAGGAGAGAACAGAGGTGGGGAGCAGCTACGACAGAGCAGCAGAGGAGCCCACGGCTGGAGCGCGCTAATGGGAGTCTTTCTTCTGTGGATCAGGATTTGACGTAATTATTAACACATTGGAATTTTTGTATCTTATTTGTAGTGAAATAATTTTAATATCAGTTGACTCTTTTGAAGATTGTGCAGTAGTTTGAACAAAGTCGGAACTTTAATTTCAGTTCTTGACAAGAGGGGTGACAAACTTCAGCCTCCGAGCCCAAGCCTACCAAGTACTTGTATTTTTTCACATAATTTTTATAAAAATACATGAATGCTCCTTCATCTGCATGGTTTTCCATAGCTGTTTTTGTGTTATAATTGCAAAGTTAAGCAATTGTGATAAAGATTCTATAGACATTTACAGGAATTTTGGCTCACTCCTCCTTTGGAAGAAGAAACGCAATTTTTCCTAGTATCGCTGCATAAAAACTAAACAAATTTGCATGTCTTTATTTCTGCCACTACCATGCCCTTTTTGTTACTATGCTCTGTATTGTTTTTTAAATGACGTGCTCTGATACCTCCTTTTTTGGGGTTCGCTTTTTCTCTATGAAGATTTGTCAGATTGCATATAAACCTTCAGATTTTTTTTTTGTAGTGAAGATTGATATTTGTGTGTAATAGGGAATGCATTGAATTCAAAGACCACTTTTGATTAATTAATCACATATTAATTTTCCTAGTCTTTCAGAATTTTTTTTCATCTTGTGTCTTTTGCACGTATATCTTGTGTTTTATAATTTTTGTTTTTGAGTCCATTTACATCCTTAATTAGGATTATTCCTAGTTTTTGTTTTGTGTGCTTTTTCTTTTGAGACTGCTGTGAATGGGGTTTTCTTCATTTCTATCCCAGCAAAATCATTATTTTTGTTATAGTCAGGGTTTGCAAGGAGATAGACTTAATACAGATCATATAATTTATAGTATTATTTTATCATATTTGCCCAAAAAGTCAAATATTGAAGATTACAAGAAACCTGTCCATACCCTAGGACCGAAAGAGTCCAGCTGAGGACCTCGATCCTGTAAAACTGTCCTGCACAAGTCCAGCTGAAGACCTAGATCACCTGTCAATGTCTCACTCAAGTCTGTATCAGGGATCCACACTAGGAAGACCTAAAGGTCAGTGCTAGAAGCTAAAAAGTCTGCACCAGTGGGATGCAGGATCTTTAGGCTAAGGGATCTGCACTAGAATCAGGAAGCAATGCTCAAGATTAGGACCATGGCTCTCCCAAAGAAAACCGGAACCATCCCCAGCAACAGTAAGGATCTGAGAACCTCTAACAATGATAACAGCTAAGTTCATATCAGGACAACCAGCACAACAAGCTTCTCTAGGAGAATCAGCAGCATACCATCTTTCCCTCCAGTCCTGTTTTTAATGCAACAATCCTCAAGTGGGCCATCTACAACCAGAACCACGCTATTCAATTCAGTTGGGTGTTACTGTTTGACCATTAGTTAAACCACCACATTTCTATATAGAAAACTGTTGATTTTGGTATGTTGATCTTTTATCCTGCTACTTCTATTTAGCTGTGTGAGTGTTAGTTTTTAAAATCTCCTGGCTCAATTTAGAGAGTTTTCTAATAATTTTATCATTATACAATGGTGTTTTCTGTTCCTTTCTTCCTCTCTTTCTTCTCCCTTGTTCCTCATCTGTATTTCACTTCTTTCTCCTATATAATGCTCTGGCTAAAATTTCAAGTACTATCCTGAAGAAAACTGGTTAATAAGGACATCTTCATCTTGTTCTTGATTTTTGAAGAAATGCCCTTAGCTTTTCCCCATTTAATGTGATATTGACAAGAGCTTTGTCATACTTAGCCTTTTTTATTTTTTGAGACAGTTTCTCACTATATAGTTCAGGCTGGTTTTGAATGCACTATACACCTCAGATTGACTTGGAACTTGCAGAGTCCTCCTGCCTCAGCCTCCCTGAGATTATAGGCATGCATTTCCCTGCCCAGCAGCTTTTACTACATTATGGATATGATACTACTATACTCAGTTTATGGAAAGGATTTAACATGAATGAATGTTGAATGTTTTTCCAAGTTATTTTCATGTGTATTGAGATGACAATGTTATTTTTATTTTTGGTTTTCTTTATGCAATCTACAGTATTACCTCAGTTTCCAAATGCTTCTGTTTGAAAACAATTTGGTTCACAAACAAAAGTTTTCAACAAAATTTTGCTTCATTTCTCAAACTCCAAAATAGGTGACAAATATGACCACGGCCATCCTCCCCCTAGAAACACAAATGCAGCCACCTTTCCCACAATCATTAAACCGTTTAAGTTCATAAACTAAGGTACCATTGTATGATATTTATTCCATTTTTAATGCAGGTTAATGATACGGAATTGTGGGGTTTTGTGACATTGCTGCATGTAACATATCTGGATCAAGTTAAATCCCACTCTCTCTTTAAATTTTCTTCTTTTTGCTAATTCCCTCCTGGTCTCCAAATGTCTATCTCTTGCCTTTCTGTTATTTCTTACTTTTTATTTATTTATTTTAAATTTGTACATCTTTAGTTATTTACCAAAGACAAAACATGTAACATTTCACTTTCTGAGCCTAGTAAGTGTCACATAACATCCATTTCCCTCAAAATAATTTCTTTCTTCTTTATGACTGAATGATATGCACTAGGTACATACGCCATATTTTCTGTATCTCTTCATTCACTTACTTGCCATGAGGCTGTTTCCATGTCTGAACTACTGTGAATTATGCAGTTAAAAGCACAGGTACACCTGCATCACTGAAGTGAGTAATCCTTAATTCTTTCATATAGATGCCCAGGAAAGTATAGCTGGATGAAATGGTAGTTCTAGACTTAGACTGCGAGGACTCTCCATATAGATTTCCACAGTGGTTCTACCACCTACATTATATTCTCAGCAAAAATGTCGGACTTTCTTATTTTACACCCTTGCTCATGAGTAGTATCATTAGTTGTGTCCTTAGTGATGGCTCTGCTAACTAGGGAGGAATGGAATGTCAAATAATATTCATTTCCTTTATTCTGCTGGCTAAATATGTTTTAAAAACTGGACAATTGTACCCATTATGAGAACTGTCTACACATTATAATTGTGCATTTATATGAGGTTACTTGTTTTTGGGGGGGATTACAAAGATTATTTTCAAATCATTATATGTTCTAGATATTAATCCTCTGTGGAAGGTGCAGCCAACAAATACTTCATGCTACTCTGTGGGCTTTTTCTTCTCTATGTTAATTGTTTCCCTTGCTATGCAGAGGATTTTTAATTGGATTTATCCTATTTGTTGATTTTTGTTCTTTTACAATCCTGTTCAGCAAACCTTTATCTGTGTCCATAGCTTCAAATGTTTCTCTTATGTACTCTTCCGGCAGACTAAGCATTTCTGACATTCTACTTTTGATCCATGGTTTGAAAGATTGGGATCTAGTTTCAATATTCTGCATTTTGATATTGTACTTTCCCAACACCAATGAATAAAAAGGTTGTCTTTTTTTTCGGCATGTTTTTGGCCCCTTAATGAAAAATCAGATGTCTCTAGATGTGTGGGTTTGTTTTAGGGTCTTCTTTTTTTTTTTTTTTTTTTGTTCTTTTTTTCTTTTTTGGCGGTACTGGGGATTGAACTCAGGACCCTGCGCCTGCTAGGCAGGCGCTTATTCCACTGAGCTATATCCCCAGCCCCAAGGGTCTTCTATTTCATTGGTCTTCATTACAGTTTTGATGCAGTACCTGTCACTTTTGTTTCTATGGTTTTGTAGTACAGCTTGATGACCTGTGTTATGATATGACCAGAATTGCTGTTTTTGTTCAGTGTTATTTTGGCTATTTATTTTGAGGTTTTCTGGTACTACATAAAATTCCAGATTAGGGAATACATTGAATGTGTAGATAAGTTTCATGGTACTATATGGCCAATGTCAGGTCATCAGTTTTTCTGTAATGTGAGTAAAGGAGAGTAAAGGAGAGCCTTTATTTTCAAATGTCTTTTAAAGTTCTTTACTCAGTGTTATATATTTTTATTGCAGTGGTCTTTCACCTTTAGGTTGACTACTACATATTTAAATTCTTGGAAACTACTGTGAAAGGAATAGTTTCCCAATTTATTTCTCAATGGTACATGATTGGTGTTTAGGGACACTACTGATTGTGTGTGTGCTGTGTTGTGCTGATTTTGAATTCTGCTACATTGCAGAATTCATCTATAAACTTTTAAAAGTCTGATAGAGATTTTGACTCTTCTATGTAAAGTGTCATGTCTTACAACTAGGAATAATTTGATTTATTTGTTTTATAGACATATTCCCACTATTCTTATATCTTACTTGATTGCTCTGGCAAATTTTTAACTACTATATTGAGCCAGGGTGCTATCAGTAGAAGCTTTTGTCTCATCCATGATTTTACAAATAATTATTGTATTTTTTTGCCATTGATGCTGACTGTGGGTTTAAAGTTTATGGCTATGCTATGGCTATGTTTCCTACATTTACTTTCATCAAAGATTTTATTATAAAGGATGTTGAACTTTGTTGAAAGCTTCTTCTGCACTCATTGTGGTAATCATATGAATTTTGTCTTTGACCCTATATATATGGTAGTCACCTATTTATTGATTTGTATATGTTAAACAATCCTTGCATCAGTGAGATGAAATCAACTGGGTTGTGATCTATGATATTCCTAATATTTTTTCCATGATGAAGAATCATATTCAGAATTTTTACTTCTATGTTCATTGAGGATATTGTCTCTAACTCTCTTTTGTGAAAAGTTTTAATGTGCTTTCAATATCAGGGTAATACTGACTTCACAGGGCGAATTTGGAAGGATTCCTTCACTTTATATTACATGGAAAATCATGAGCAGCATTTCTATTCTTCTCTAAAAGTATGGTAAAATTCATCAGTAAAACCGTCAGGTTCTGCTCTTTTATTATTAACTGTTGTATTTATTACATTGGTTATTATTGATCTGGTTATATTTTACACATTTTCTTTTAAAATTTAATTTGGTCCTATGTGTCTGGGTATTTATTCATTTCTATGCAACATTTTTGTGCATTTCACAGAATGACGTGAATTCTACATGGTGCTGGGTGTGAGGCCTGGGTTGTGGAGCAGCTTTGCTTGTTTTTCTAGCTCTTCCTGTGTCTCAGTTTCCTGTCACTTCCTTGCTTCTACCACTTAGAGAAAGAGAGGCTTATCTCGGCTTCTGTTTATTACCCCTGGCCAGCTAATTCCCAGGCAGAAATGGCATGGCAGAAGGACCTGGGAAGAAGGAAGCTACTCATGTCATTGCAGTTAAGAGGTAGAGAGGAAAAGGAGGAGCTGGGAAGGGAAGTATACTCTCTCACCTGATGTCCCAGGAACCTCCCTCTTATGACCAGTTCTCAACTCCTACCAGCACATTCAGCTTTGAGCTCACAAGTGACTGAATCCATGAATGAGTGCAGTACCAACTCCCGAACACGATTCACTTGCAAACACATGAGAATTTGGGGGGGGGGGTAATTTTGATCCAAAGTTGAACGTCCTATTTCTCCTGGTTGCCGTCCTAAGAATATTGTACTCCAGTTGATTGTGTTCTTATAACCTCATGCAGCAGCAGCAGCACACTGCCTGAGCTTGAGTACTGTGGAGCCACCTGCTCCTTCTTTATTCTACCACAATGTGTTGATTTCAGATATGTTTGGAGATAGTATGTTGTTATGGTTGATGTATTGTGTCAACTTGGGGAGTCTAGAGGTTTGGCTGAGTGATTCAGTAGGAAGCCAGGGTGCTTACTTTGTATACATCCTGAGCCCGTGGAAGCAGAGGGCATGGAGATTGTGTAAGAGCTGCATACCCCCTGGGTGGCCTAGCCTGTTTACAATGTAAGGGAAGGAGAGAGGCTGCTTGCCTGCCGTTCCTCCCTTTTGCTGATTGTTTTTGCTGTGCTCTGCTGCCCTGAACAGTTTGCCCTCTGCCATGTGCCACTCTGCCTCAGAGCCAACCAAGTATGGACGGAATCCTCCATGAACTGTAAGCTAAATAAACCTTTCCTTCCTTCATTTTGGGTGTTGGGTATTTTGTCTCAGCAATGAGAGAAAAGTAACCAATACATGTTTATCAATTTTTTGATGTTGAATCCTGGAATGAAACAAACTTGATCATATGTGGCATAAGATATATGAAATACGTTTTGTATTCAAATTTTAATTAGAAAAAATCAGTTCAAAATGGATTAATTACCTGAACATAAGATCTCTGATTTTGTAACACAAAAATGTAACACAGATGAAATGCTGCATGCTACCGACATTGGTAATGAATTCTGGAACAGGACTCAGGGGATGAATGCACAAATTAACAAATGAGATTACATGAATTACAAAGCTTTTGAATACCAAAGGAAACAAAAGAGTGAAGAAATAGCCTACAGAATGAGAAAATCTTAGCCAGGAATTCACAGACAGAAGATTGATACCCAGATATATAAAGAAATCAAAAAATCCTAACAGCGAAGGAACAAGTACTTTAATCTGAATGTGAAAATGGTATCAACAGACACTTCCAGAAGGAAAGCTAACCAATGACCAGTAAATATAAGAAAAACTGCTCAACTTCTACATTAGAGAGATGCAAATCTAAACTACATTGAGATACTATCTTTCTCCTATCTAAAGAGCTAGTATCATAAAAGCAAATCAAAAAACAAAAAATTTCATGCTGGTAAAAATGCAAGGAATAAAAGAATCATTTAAACACTGTTGATGAGAATGTAAATTGCTACAGCCATTACAGAAAACACTGCAGAAGTTCCTCAGTGCACTAATGATATGATTACCCTATGATTCAGCTATGTCACACCTGGATAAATACCTGAGTGTGGAAAAAGGAAGACTACACAAAAGATACCACTGCTTATTGTGGCACTATTTATAATATCCAACAGAGGAGAGGAAATCAAACCAGGCATCCTTCAACATATGAATGAGTAAACTAAAGTTTTATATATATATATATATATATATATATATATATATATATATATATAACAAGCCAGGTACAATAAAACAAGTTTTATGTTTATTATCATATGTGGATGCTGAAATCATACCAAAGATGATCTGAAAGTAGAGGACGTACTGTTGATGTAGGCAAAGAGGCCTTCAGAAGGAGGTGAAAGAGAAAACAAGAGAGGGAGAAGGGAAGGTAGATGTATCAGTCAGGGTTTACTAGAGAAAGAGATTTAACACAAGATATACAAATATACAACAAATTACAAATTCGGCTTACAGTGGTCAGCTACAGGGTTAGATGAGAAATGTGCAGAGGGTGTCTGCACGCTGGAGATTGAAGAGCCCAGGCCTGGGGCCTGGAGCTCATCGCAGTTTCCGTGCAAGTCCGTATCAAGGGCTGTAGGGTTGGCAAGGAAATGATGATGAATCTGTGATGAAGGCCGGAGAGCCAACACCAGGATGCTGAAGAGTCCCAGGCGGAAGCCGAAGAGTCTGCACCGGAAGCCAGGAGAGGACCAAGCTGAAGGTGCAGACTGGAGCTCCTCTGAAGAACCAGCTGCCGGTCCTTCCGCAGTTCCTTTTTCACACAGTCTACCCGCTCTGGGGAGGCGGGGGGGTCCTCTACCCCCACACCCTCTGCATGCCTTCCTCTTGCACAGGTTTAGGATGAGTACAAATAAGCACCCCAGCTCCCTTTTGAATCACATAGTTAACCTTCTGAACTCCCGAAATTAACATAATAAACAACATCCCAGAATTGTAAGGGCATGTCCTTTTCACCCCACGATTTACAACTGCTGAGTTACTTAACCAAACCTCTAGACTTCCCAAGTTGACACAATATATCAACTATAACAGTAGATATTTTCCAAGTTTGACATACACATATATAGACCTTAATCTGTACACTTAACATGCATTATAAATATTTATAACTGAAAAATAAAGATATGTAGGAAGATGTAAATAAAAAAGATAAGTGAAGAATAGAAATAAGGAATCAATTTAGAAAAATAGAGTTGTAGAAATGGGTAAAGTCTGCATTAGAAAAATTAAATATCTAAGCATTGATCAAAATTTTGACAGATAATAGGAAAGTTAATGCCATGAGGGTAAAAACAAATTAGTGCTGGATTAGGAAGTGTATAGTAAAAGTAAATTTACAAATACGAAGTTATAAAAATGTATAGCAAAATTTCACAATATTGAGGAAAAGGTAATATTTGAAAAATTACTGTGGATATAGTTTATGTGCAAAAGAATACAAATCAAATATCGACCATACCACTTACAGCTTTGAACCTTAGCATATTTTTTACTGGGGCATTTTATGAATTTCTTGCCCTTCTATTGTTTTTCATTTCACATTGATTTTTTTTCCCTGAGTAAATGCATCTCTTTGAGGAATACATATTTAGTAAGGCTCAGTTAGAAAAGGAGATTAGCAAACATTATACATCCTATTTTCTAACAGGTGTTTTTAGTCTCTTGAAAGAAATAGAATTCTAAAACTGCACCATTTTTTCACAATGTATGTAATATTCAAGCTTGGTGAAAAATTATTGTTTCAGATTCATTTGAAATGACTTTGTAGCAATCAAATATCAAAACAATGTATAACTAAATAGAAGGTAAAAAGATTTTTTCAATAATTGGGGAAAGATGTGCATGTATATTTCAAGAGAGAAAACAAACACATAGACAAATAGAAAATAGAAATGTGTTGAAAAGTGGGAGATATAGGAGCCTATTTTATTTTTTTTGTTTTTTAAAGTGTAAAAGAAAAAAACAAAAAAAGGAAAACATTGACAAAGAGACACAAAGTAGCGCAAGAACGGTACGATCAAAATTGCATTATAGACAAAGTGACAGGGAATTATTAATGGTTGCTGTATTACATATTGATAACTTCAAAAGATATACTCAGGAAAACACATATAGACATACAATCTTGATCAAACAACCAATCATCAACTGTTCCTTACCATAAAACGACATAAGACAATAGTGGAACCATGTTAGCCACCCTGCACATACACACATACTTGTCCCTTTCTTCCTTTTCTCCTTCCCCTCATCTTATTTGTTCTTTACATTTCAGCAGATTCCCTTCATATCTCCTAATTTATAATCCCACTTTCAGGTTCTTATACTAGTGATATATTACATTGCTTGCATATGTACCTCTGATGTATTTCACCTATGAGTATGGTGTCTAATTGTGACCATTTGCCTATAAATTTGTCTTTCTTTATAGCTGAATAATATTCCATTATATAAAATGCCACCTTTTTTTATCCAGTCATCTGTGGATGGATGTTTGGGTTGCTTCCACAATTTAGCTATTACAAATTGCGCTACTATAAACATAGGTGTACATATATTGTGGTGATATGATGTTTCCAGATCTTCTGGGAAAATACCCAAAAGGGGAATAGCTGGTTTGAATAGTATCTATAGACCTAGTTTGCTCAGGAATCTCCAAACTGCTCTCCACAGCGGTTTCACCAGTTTGCATCCCACCGGCAGTGGAGAAGAGTTTCTATTTCTCCACAGCCTCACCAGCATTTGTTATTGCATGGTTTCTTAAAGCTGGCCAATCTTACTGAGATGAGATGAAATCTCAATGTTGTTTTTAATTGCATTTCTCAAATGACTAAAGATGTAGAACAGTTTCTCATATATTTATTTGCCATTTGTATTTCTTTATCTGAGAAGTGTGTATTCATCTCGGATGCCCATTAGTGGATTGGGTCTTCGAATTTGGACAGGTTCATGTTTTTCAATTCTTTGTATGATCTACATAGAAGACCTTTGTCGGAGGGACATCCAGCTAGGATTTTTTCCCAATTTGTGGGTTTTCTTTTTACTTTGCTGGTGATTTCCTTAGATGTGGAAAACTTTTCAGTAAGATGAGGTCCCAGTTACTGATTCTTTGAAGTGTTTCCCTTGCAGTTTGATTTTTGTTCATGAACTCTTTGCCTACCCCTATGTCTTCAAGATTTTTAGCTACTTTCTCTTCCAATAGATTTAGGTTTTCTGTTTTAATATTGAGATCTTTGAACCATTTTGACTTGAGTTTGGTGCGTGGTGATAGACTTGAGTTTATTTTCAGTCTTTGGCAAGAGGAAAGCCAATTTTTCCAGCACCATTTATTAAAAGAGGCTATCTTTTTTACAGTGAGTTTGTTTGGTCCCTTTGTCAAAGATTAGGTGCCTGAGTGTGTTTGTGATTTTGGCTGCATCTTCCAGCCTGTTCCCTTGATCCTCAGATCTCTTCTTTAGCCAGTACCAGGTTGATTTTACTACAGTAGCCTTGCAGTATAATTTCTGGTCAGGGATTGTGATTCCACTTGACTTGTCCTTGCTGCCCAGGATTGCTTTTGCTATTTGGAGTCTCTTATGGTTCCAGATGAATTTAAGGCATGTTTTCCCTAGAACTGTGATGTATGCTAATGGTATTTTAATGGGAATTGCATTGAATCTGTACAACAATTTTGGTATTATTGCCATTTTCACAATGTTGGTTCTTCCTAACCATGAGCAGGGAATATTTTTCCATTCATTGAAATCCTCATGGAACTCTTTTTTCAGAGTACTGTAGTTTTCATTGAATAAATATTTTACATCCTTTGTTAGATTGATTCCTAAATATTTCAATTTCTTGGATGCTATTGTACAAGTTATGATTTCCTTAATTTCTCTCTCATTCTGTTTGTTGTTCATGTATAGGAATGCTATTGATTTGGGGGTGTTGACTTTGTATCCAGCTACTCTGCTGAATTGGTCAATTAACTCAAGGAGTCTTCTTGTGGAGTTTTTGGGGTCTTCCATGTAAAGGATCTTGTCACCTGCAAATAGTGATAGTTTTACTTCTTCCCTTCCTACGCTATTCTTTTTATTTCTCTCTCTTGTCTAATTGCTCTGGCTAATGCTTCCAGAACTATGTTGAATAGGAGTGGTGAGAGTGGACATCTTTGCCTTGTTCCTGACTTTAAAGTGAAAGCTTTCAGTTTTTATCCATTTAGTATGATGTTGGCAGTTGGTTTGTCATAGATGACTTTGATCAGATTGAGGTAAAACGCCATCTATTCCTATTTTTTGTAGGGTTTTTAACATGAATTCATGTTGGACTTTATCAAAAGCTTTTTCCACATTTATTGAGATGATTGTGTGGTTTTTGTCTTTGGCTCTATTGATATGATGTATTACATTAATTGATTTGCAAATATTAAACCATCCCTGCATTCCTGGAATGAATCCAACCTGGTCATGGTGTATAGTTTTCCTTATGATTCATTGCATTCTATTGGCTAGCATTTTATTGAGTATCTTTGCTATGTTCATTAGGGAGATTGACCTATAGTTCTCTTTCTTGGTTGGGTTCTTCTCTGGTTTGGTATCAGTATAATACTTGCCTCCAGGAAGGAGTTACGGAGAACTGCTTTTTTTCAATTTCACTGAAGAGTTTGAGGAGTGTTGGCATTAAATCTTCACTGAATGTTTTATAGAATTCTGCTGTGAATCCATCATGGCCTGGGCTTTTCTTTGTTGGTTAAGTTTATAATGACATTTTAATCTCACTAATTGATATTGGGTTATTGTGTATTTTTGTATCTTCCTGATTCAATTCCGGTAATTCATACATTTCTAGGAATCTGTCCATTTCTTCTGAGTTGTCTATCCTATGGAAATAAGATTTTCAAAGTAGGTATTAATGATTTTTACAATTTCTGTGGGATCTGTAGTGATTTCATCCTTTTCATTCCTTATTGCATGAATTAGAATTCTTTCCTTTTTTTTTTGTAAGGTTGGCTAGGGTTTAAAAATTTTATTTATTCTTTCAAAGAACCAACTCTTTGATTCACTTATTTTTTGTAGTGTTTTCCTCGTCTAGATTGCATTACTTTCTGCCCTGAGTTTTATAATTTCCTCCCTTCTTTGGGTTTTTGGTTTGGCTTCTTCTTTTTCTACAAGTTTGAGGTGTAGCATTAAGCTATTTATTAGCTCTCTTTCTGTTTTCTTTATATTGCTCATCACTATAAATTTCCCTCTGAGGACTGCTTTCCCTGCTTCGCACAGATTCCGGTAGGTTGTATTTGCAGTTTCATCTGTTTGTAGGTATTTTTTAGTTTCTTCTTTAATTTCTTGTGTGACCCGTTGGTTGTTCAGGAGGTTGTTGTCTAATCTCCAAGTATTTATGGGGATTTGGGAGTTCCCTTTTTCATTAATTTCCAATTTCATTGCACTGTGGTCAGATAATATGCATGGGATAATTTTAATTCTTTTGCATTTAGGTAGGTGTGCTCTATGGGCCAGAATGTGGTCTGTTTTAGAGAATGACCTATGTCCAGCTGAGAAAAATGTGCATGTTGTGGGGTGGAACACTGTATACATCTACTAAGTCTATTTGTTCACATCTTTGGTTCAGGTCTGTTATTTCTTTGCTTACTTTTTGTCCAGTTGACCTGTCTCTTTCGTCAAAGGGGTGTTTAGGGCCCCCATTACAATAGTGTTATTAATTATTTGGTTTTTCATGTGTGTTAAGATTTTACCTATAAAGTTTTGTGCTCCAGTATTTGGTGCATAAATGTTTAAGATTGTTATCTCTTCCTCTTGCAGCTTTCTCCTAACTAATTTGTAGTGTCCTTCTTCATCACTTTTGATTGTTTTTTGTTTAAAATTTACATTGTCTGCAAACATAATAGCTGCCCCTGGTTTTTTCTGGGAACCTGTTGCATGGAGAATTGTTTTCCATCCTTTAACTTTCAGTCTATGGATTTCCTTTTGAGTAAAATGTGTTTCCTGTATACAACATATCATTGGATTTTGTTTCTTAATCCACTCTGCCAATCTATTTCTTTTAACTGGTGAATTGATATCATTTACATTAATGGTTATTAATGATTATAACTGTTATATGTTGGCTTATTCTTGTCATACCATTTCCTTGTTGCTTTCCTATGTTTACTATCTATTTACTTGCTTGTTCTGTTTGAGGGTTCCTTTCTATTGTTGTTCTTGAGACTGTGAGCTCTTTTTTTCTCCGTCTAGGATATCTTTTAGTACTTTTTGTGATGTTGGTTTGGCATTCATGAAGTTCTTCTGTTGTTCTTTGTCATGGAAATGTTTTATTTCTCCATTGAATTTGAATAAAGTTTTGCAGGATACATCAGTCTGGGTTGGAAGCTGTTTTGTCTCAGAATCTGTAATACTTTGCTCCAAGCTCTTCTTGATTTCATGGTTTCTGTTGAGAAGTCTGCTGTTATTCTGATCGGCTTTCTTTTATAGGTGATCTGTTTCTTTTCTCTAGCAAATTTTAATACTGTGTTCTTTTTCTGGATATCTGGGGTCTTGACTATTATATGTCTGGGTGTGGTTTTGTTTGGGTTATGTTTTGTTGGCTTTCTGTATGCCTCAGTTAACTGCACTTCAGTATCTTTTACCATGCTTGGGAAATTTTTCGGTATTATTTCTGCAAATATTCTTTGTATATCATTTGTGTTGTCTCCTGCTGTTTCATTGACTTCTATTACTATGATATTATTTCTTTTTCCTTGTCTTGCAGCTGTTGGATTGATTTTTCCTGGATCCTTGATGACTTTAAGAGATCCTTCTTTTCATGGTTGCTAGCTGCCATGCTGTCTTCAAGATCTGAAATTCTATCTTTGTCTTCTTTGAAGTGGTTTTGCAAGCTTTCAGTAGAAATTTCATTTCCTGGCAATCTCTTTGAGTCTATTTCATGCATTCTAATTCATTCCTAAATTGCTCATGTAATGTTTCCATTTGTTTCCTATGTTCTTCTATTCCTTTATCTGTTTCTTCTCTATATGTGCAGAGCATTTCTTCCATTATTATTTTAACTTTATTTTTTTGCCTGAGAGATTATTTCTGCTTTAACTTCTTCTATGGCCTGATGGACTTGTTCCTTTACTTCAGATGCGATCATTTCAGAAATTGCAGGTATGTGGCTTCCTAGTTCTCCTATATCATTGTTTCCTGGACTTGTTCTGGGTGGGGTTGAGTTCTCAGACTGCATTTTACTCCTCTGTCTTGTCAATTTGGATGTCAGATGAAAAGTGTTGAGCTACAAATTACCCAGGCAACTCACCCACCAAAGGTGCACTGCAAAGGCTGCTCCAGTCGTGCCAGCAAGCTGGGCTCCCTCTCTGCAGAAAACTGCCCCTTAAGCTTTCTCCCAAGAGTTTCAGCCAGAAAGTAGCTCAGATTCTGCTTGCAGACTTAGCTCCTTCCCTGTCCCAGTGTATCAGTGCAGAGAGCACACACACACCTCACCTAGCAGAGTTCCATGCACCAGGCTGCTCAGATGCTGCTTCGGTGACCGAGCTCCTCCCTGTCCCTAGAGCTTATTTTCATAATGGTTGGGATTAATGTTATACCATGCCACTTGTCAAGCATTTGAATTCTGCTTTAAATACACTACCACCAAATCAGTGCTTTATTTGTACTTGATTCATCTCAAAGGATTCTATATCCCTCAAATTTATTTCTTACTCTGTGTCACATACATGATCTCTAATCTATAAACTGTAAAACTAAATTAATATAGTGGGATGTATAACTAAAGTTATCATTAAATTAGTTTATGAGTGCTTGGAAGATACCTGCTCACCAGAATAATTAGAATAGTGTGACTATTTTTGTATTTATCTTTTAATATACATTCCCTTTAGTACTTTACTTTTCTGAGTAATTCTTTTCTATTGTCATTCCCATTTAAATCTGAGTGCTCATTTTCAAAATACTGATATTCGAGGGATACATTGTGGAGCCACGATTATTTGTCATAGCTTAAAACTCTTTCATCAATAGTTTAGGTTTATAGATGGAAACCTATGTCAAATGGAAGAAAAGACACAAGAGTCAGGGAAAGAAACTCAGGATGAAAGGTGGTCAGCAAATAAGAACTTTTGATGTGCAGAGTACATGAAATGTAGTCATCCATGCTAAGCAAAGGAATGCAGTATTAGGCATATTATCATCATATCAATGACAGGATAACAGATGCTAATATATAGGACGATATAATCAAAGGATCCAAGTATCCTGCATTTGTTGTTTCAGTCTGTATTTCTTTTGAATATAATCTTCTTTCCAAGTCTTTAAGATATTTGAGAACTTTCCAAAGTTGAAAGAAATGTTCATCCTTTCTTCACTTTTTCCAAAGATGTATTTTATGAGTACTGTATCAGGTATAAATCTTAGGCTAGAAAAAGTGTACATGAAATTAATTTTCTTTGTAAGGAAACTTCTGTTTTGGGCTCCCATTTCAACAATATTTTAAAATTTAAGATTATAATCTTTGAAATATTGCCTCCTGTCATTGTAGGTGGGCCGGCCTGAACTCCTATTCAAGTATGCCCCTTCCAAATAATAACACTGGGCACCTTCGTGTCTTCCCTCTTATATTCTAATTAAAGCTTTCATTTTCCCAATTTAATAAAAAAAGGAAGAGTAAAAATAAGTGTGGCTAATTGAGGAACTACATGTTTGAAGAATTTCCCCTTCCCTCATGCTGGGTTGTTGTCAAAGGCCACTTGCTTTATTTTGTGACCAAACCATTGGTTAAAGAGTTATTTATATTGTCTCCATAAATCACCACCTACTCATGCTGAAATACACTGAGATAGGTAATGTCTTTTGAATGTGAATTTTGCCCATATACATAAAACCTGAGGGCACTTAGATTTCATGTGATACTTGGTGGGTTTTCCAGAGGTATATTTTTTAATCATAGGTCTCTCAGCCCTGGATCATTTCGGTGCCCCATGCCTTATCTGAACACTTTGATATCACATCACTCTACCCTCCACTACAGTTTAGGAAATAGTAAGATGTCACAGACCCATAGTCTAGCTTTCTAGGCTGGCTGTCTCTCCTTTCATGCTCCTAAGTAGTGCTGTGTATATAGATCCTCTGATGCTGGCCACTGCCCTGGGTTCTCTTAGGGTGTCTTTGATAGCCGCTGCATAGTTGGAGTTCCTGAAACCACACTCCGCTTCTCATCCTGCTTCAGCTGAAAAGCAGGGCACATGTATCCATTTTCTCTTACTTTCCTTATCCTTGAATCTCCCTGTGGAATTTCATCTAACATGAAAATTTTCCTAGTCTTATATTTGTTATTAAGAAAGAAAATTTCATGAATCATGCATGATTTAGGAAAGTGAATCCTGAGAGTTCAAAGTTTTACATATTAAAATTTTTTCTTTCAAATATTAGTATCATGTCATTTTTTCTGATGCACTTCTAGACGGCCCCCCAGAACCTCATGCACTCACAGGGAGGACTTTTGGAGACAGCTGAATCAGTCATGGAGTGTGATGCTGGGGTTGGATTAGGCTATTAATTCGAGGCTGGATTAGGCTATTAATTCGTTCAGCATAGTCCTCGGTATGTGTGCTTGTGGCCTGGGTGGAAGATACAGGGGAGTGGAGACTCTCCACTTGCCGCTTTCTCCTGCCCTGCCATGCACTCTCTGTCTACTGCCCTGACCCTTTCCCATGTTCCCCTGCTTTGGAGCCACCTGACTATAAACTGAAACCTCTACAAACAATGAGCTGAAATGAATCTTTCCTCCTTTAACCTGAAGTTATTGGGTATTTTGTCACAGTAATAAGAAAGTTGTTGGTCTAATATCTGTTTCTGTTCAGGGTGAACAGGTCCCCAAAACGAGGTACCCATGGATGAATAAAAAAGTAAGAAGAAAAAGAAATACAAGACAGACAATGTTCTGGGATTAGGAGGCTTATAGTTCTCTTGTCTGCAACCCCAAATCACCTTTTCCGTAACCTTTTATTGAGATAAAACAAAAGAGGCACCTGGGCCACCGCCAACTCAATTACCATCGGCCTGAGACTTGACTAGGTAGCCATCCTGTCACCATTCCTTTTCTACATAACACAGCAAAACATTTAGTGATGGCGCCAGGGCTTACAAAGCTTTTATTAGACTTCCTCCAGAACACAACAACCTAGGCTAAGTTATACCTAAGGCAATACATTGAAAGATTAACTAAAGAATGTCCTTCTCCACATTTCCCCCTTTTTGTTTTATTGCAATCCTTTTGAAGTAATAGTCGAGAAGGCTGCAAACTGTCTTTTCTGTTCTTGGCATTTACTGGATGAGCTTCAGTTTAGAGAAAGAGGATCAGGCAAAGTATAATTATAATACCATGTACAATGATGCTAGAAATTTTGAAAAATATGAATATAGTCCAAAGTCCATAACAGTGTTCAATCATTAGTCCACATCTAGTAATTACACTTTTCTGCTGGATGTCTAAGACCAAGTTAAAGTAAAGCTTGTATAAATAAAAATTTTACTTTTTACTACCTATCAAGGTCAGTTAGGTCTCCTCAGGAGTCTTCTTGGAACCAAGTGCAGCATGTCTTGATCTTCTGTCAGTGTCAGCCATCTGGATGAGTCAAGGCCTTTGCTAGACCAAGGGGCTTTCTGTGAAAGCCTGAGAGATTTTTTATCTCCTGGTGACTCTCCTTAGGCACACTATGTATCATAGAATTACTTTCCTCTGTGGTCCCCTAATCTTCTTGATCAGAAAATCAGAGACTCAACCGAGTTGTAGAATGTCACAGCAGAGGTTCTCTTTCATCCTGAGTCCATACCACCCTTAGATGGCATAACCAAAATATTGGCTGTTCTCTAGCCCAAATTACCTCATTTTTGGTCTCCAAGTCTCAGTAGTTAAACATCCAGCAGATTAGATTAATGATATAACATTGGAAGGGAGGCAGTAAGCTTAATATTACAATTGGATCTGAACAGCAAACATTTTAGAACATACAAATGAAGCTATTATTTTTCAACAACCATGGATATACTAATATTTAAATCCTCCTAGAATGACATCAGACAACAGTCACATATTTTTACACAATATTATAATTAACCATGTCACCAGGAAGGTATGAATAAGAACAATTATGAGTTATGAAGATAGGAAAATCTCTATTATAAATATGAGTTTATAGTTGGCAGAACAATGGACTGAGTTCATTATCTCATTATCTTTACAAAGTAGCTATTTTTATATAAATTAATTATTAACCATATATAATATAGAAATTTGGGCAGGACTTGGGAATTCCTTCCATTGTCCAGTATGGAGAATTTTTCAAAAGACATTTTTTTAACCCTTTTTTTTTTAATCTGATGGAAATGTCTTTCTACTGTTATTTTTCCATCTTTTGTAAAATTTAAAAAATTTAATTAGCATATATCAATAAGTGAAGTGAAAGGGATTGATTTTCCTTAATGTTTCTGTAATTTGATTTTCGATCATAAAGTGAGAAGACTGTATCCAATATTTTGGAAGAGGAAGCCATAATATAATCTCCCTTAACCTAAGAAGATCCATCTGTGAAAGCAGAAGTATTTTTAAATAACTTGTCTGAAGCATGACAATTAATAACAACAAAGAAGTTAGTCCAAAATCTGTATGGAGCCAATTAGTATTACCAAATAGTCTGAAAATCATTTAAGATTGATCTAAACAGTTTGGGTAAATTGTCTGTTGGAACAGGAGACTCAAATATGCAAAGGTTATCATAACCTGTATTTTTTGGAAGTCAACATTAGGCTTGTCATTATTTAAATGGAATGTCAAAATTAAATGACTGTTTAAACTGTATAGTTTCTAGATTGTATTTTAAACTTTCATATCTATTTGTAAAATACCAAAGATTTTTCATCCCTATTTAATTTTGGACTGTAAAACAAGCAATTAACATCATTAGGAATCATGAGAGCACCAGACTTTTTAATCAATAGCAAATCCTGTATATGATGTTAAGAAGAAATTTGTGATGAAAATAAGACAATTTTATTAGCTGTATGAATCTAAAATAAAGAAAAAAATTTACTATAACTCT
>PVLD010027149.1:0-21170 GCA_004027595.1 Dinomys branickii
CGTCTCAGTACCAGCTGCGTGCCAGCTATTCTTAGCCGCGGAGCGTTTGATTCATGCCGCCCCGGCGGAGTGAGCCCGCTCCCTCCCTCGAGGCCGGAGGGGGAGGGGCCCAGCGGGTCCTGGGGGCTGGGGCAGCCACGGGCGTGGGACGGGGGACCTCGGCCAGACCCACTGCCACCCGCCCTGCCACCCCTTTCCTGAAGGGCTGGGGCGTGGGGGTCAGCCAGGGTCAGCTGAGGGGGAGTGGCCGTGGCCCCAGATAAGGAGGTGGAATGAGGGGTGGCCAGGTGGCTGGGGCCTCTGGCGGGGTGGGTTGGGTGGGGCGGCGTGGCTACGCTCTTGGAGGGAGAGGCAGCCCTGGCCACGCGTGGGGGAGGGGTCCCGGCCCCTGCTTAGATGCTGCTCGCCCACAGTTCTTGGAACTCTCCTTGCACACACATTTTGTCTTCCCGTCCCCAACCCCCAGCCCATCCCCACTCCCCCAAAGTCAGCAGTACCCTGCACTGCTTCCCATCTCCATGGCAACAGTGCAGGAGCTGGGCCTGGTGTGGGGGGGAGGGACCAGACTAGACATTCTGGTTTCCGGTGCTGGGGTGGGAGTAGTGGGGGACAAGAAAGAAGCAGACCCCACTTGCGGGGGACCTACCCTCATAAGGCACCCTTAGGTGAGAACAGCAGGGATGAGAGGTCAACCTGCACAGTAGTCCCCCAGCTCCTTGCCTCACCTCTTAGCTCCCTCCCCAGTCACCTCCTGTACCCCCTGTGCCCCCTCAGAGTGGAGCTGCCAGGGCCAGCAGGGCCAGGCCACCCACCCTGCAGCCAGGCCTGGAACCGCCCACAGGTCATCCACAGCCTCCCATGCCCACCCAGACCAGCAGGCCGCTGTCACCGGGACATTGCTCCCAGGACCAGCCTTCCCAGCTGGCTGTGTGCCTGTGCAGGATGCCCCTGTGCTCCCAAGGCCACCTCTCCTTCCTCCCTCGGGAACGCCCTGTGCAAGACACTCTGCTCCATGCCACCCTCGTCCCATGCCCCTTGCTCCCCTGGGACAGCCAACTCCCAGCAGCCCTCTGCACATGCTGGCAGCCACACTTCAGTGAAGTCACCGCTTCCACCACTCCCAGGCACCTCCTGCTGCCCAGGCACACCACACCTCCATCCCCTTACTACATCTCAGCCTGGGCCTCCCCTGGGGTGAGGGGCCAGGCCAGGGCCGGGAGGGCAGGATGCCGGTCCCTAGGTCCACCTGTCTGTCCTTAGCTAATTTTAGCTGCATTTTTCTGTGGCCTTACAAAGTGGGCCAGTAGCTCCCGCGGTGATTCTGCGGTTTCTGGGACATGGCCACGCTGGGTTGACAGCAAAGTGGGGCACGGGGGGTGGGGGGCTGCAAGCAGGGCCAAGGGCAGGGAAGGAGACAGGGGCTGGGAGCACTGTGGGATGTGGTGTGCGTGCCGGAAGCAGTTGGAGCTCTGTGCTGGTCTAAGGGTGTGCATGCCATCTTCTGGCCCACCCAGAGCAGCGGGGTGAGGCCACCGCTGGCTGCTCTGCCGCGTGTAGAGTCCCTGGCTCTGAGTCTGACAGTCACACCTGGCCCCTGCAGCCGCCTGTGATGCTGCGGTCCTCCACTGCCCCGTGGCCCCACAATGACCCACAGCCCCGCGACAAGCGAGGACGAGGAACGCCACAGTGCCAGCGAGTGTCCCGAGGGGGGCTCAGAATCCGACAGCTCCCCAGAAGGACCAGGGCAAGGCCCCCGGGGGACCCGGGGCCAGGGCAGTGGGGCACCTGGTAACCTGGCCTCTGCCCGAGGCCTCCAGGGTCGCTCCATGTCTGTCCCTGACGACGCCCACTTCAGCATGATGGTCTTCAGGATTGGCATCCCGGACCTGCACCAGACAGTGAGTGACGGACATGCTGAGGGGGTGGCAGAGCCTGAGCTGGTGTGAGGTGGCCGCTGGGGCTGGTGTCTTCCTTGGAAGCCCCCATTTCTGGCCCCAAATACACCCCCATCTCCTCCTGACCCCAAAATCATCCTTCACCCCAGCTCAGTAGGACCCCCTGGCCCACCCTGGGCCCACTGTCCCCTTGCTCCCCAGAAATGCCTGCGCTTCAACCCCGATGCCACCATCTGGACAGCCAAGCAGCAGGTGCTCTGCGCCCTGAGCGAGAGCCTGCAGGATGTGCTCAACTACGGGCTCTTCCAGCCAGCCACCTCAGGCCGCGACGCCAACTTCCTGGAGGAGGAACGGCTGCTGCGCGAGTACCCCCAGTCCTTCGAGAAGGGGGTCCCCTACCTGGAGGTGAAGCCATGGCCTCTCCAGCCCAATTGCTACCTACAAGAGAGGGTGTGGGTGTCCCCCCAACTCTGTGACTGTCCCAGCTAAGACCCAAACTGAGAAACCCCAGTGGGCCATTTCGATGGCCTCAGAATCATGGGAGAGAACACATAGGGGCCTGAATTCATGTTCCCCTCTGGCAAGTCCCTTCCTCACCCCCAGCTTACCTTGGCCCATCAGCTGGGGAAGGGCTTTCAGTTCCAGCAGGTTCTAGAGGGTTCCCTGTGGGCTCTCAATGCTACTCCTTCAAGGCAGGGTCACTGGCCTGCTCCTTGGCAAAGCCTCTGCCACCTCTGCCCGCCCTGGGGGACCTGGGGGTCAGCTCTTACCTCCGCAGGCCCCTGATGCCATATCCCTTTCTCCCCTGATCCCTATCCTGGCCTCAGTTCCGTTACAAGACCCGAGTTTACAAACAGACCAACCTGGATGAGAAGCAGCTGGCCAAGCTGCACACAAAGGTGAGAGAACCAAGTATGCTGGCTACCCCCAAATCCCCCAGCCCAGACACCTGGAACCCTACCCCACGGTGCCAGCCCCTCTGCTGCCCTGCCAGTGCCTCTCACTTGACTTGGGATGCCGCATCACAACTGGGGAGCTTTACCCTGATTCTTACTTCTTGGACTCCTCCTCCCTTACCTGAGACCCTCACACCACTCAAGCAGGACCCCTTTCCTGCCCCTTCTGGGCCTGGAACTCTGGCGCCTAGCGCTCTGCATAGGGACCATTTTCCTGCAGTCCCCAGCCCACAGCCCCAGTCTCTACCAACTCCCAGCTTCAGCCGCTGCTCTCCAGCTCTGCTGGTTCTCCTGAGGCCTTTCCTGCAGTCCAGAGCACCCCGTGTCTCCCCTGGTCACCTAGGAGCTGGGAGGAAGCTAGGGGGCTACTGAGGCCAAAGGGGGAGGATTCCTGACACCAGGGAGAAAATAACCCTGATCCCTACTATCCACGTCCTGCCCTGCATGCCACACGCCACATTGCGTCCTTTCCTCTCTGTGACCTCTTCGGTCCTTGCGACCTACACTGTCTGCTGTGGGAGCCACTGGCCACATGTGTCCTGCTGTGAGTGTGACGTACAGAGGGGGTTGCCAAGATTCAGAGCAAAGACAGTAAGATGTCTCATTAATAATTTTCATATGGCTCACCTGTTGGAGCAGTTATATTGTGGAGCTATTCGTTTGAGAACATTTATCATCAAAGTGAATGTCACTGTCTGGATGGTGTCTCTTGTCCTTTTTCTTTGGAGGCCGCTACTAGCAACTTTCCCAGACTGTCTGTGTCTGGCTGTGTATTTCCACTGGGTGGCGCTGTTCCAGATCTCTGCCCCCCCCACCCAACCCCCCCATAGGCCCCTGACCAGCCTGTCTTCTCTCTCTGTCCATGGCTCAGACGGGGTTGAAGAAGTTCCTGGAGTACGTGCAGCTCGGGACATCTGACAAGGTGGCGCGGCTGCTGGACAAGGGGCTGGACCCCAACTACCATGACTCGGATTCAGGAGGTAGAGAGGCCTGGGTAGAACATCTGCATGCAGATCTGTTTTTGCCAATGCCAGTCCCAGTCTGTCACCCATCTGAGAGAGGCTGCAGGGCCATAGGTTGTGGCCCTGAAGGTGGAAAGGCTGGGAAGGTCACAGGCCTGCATGTGACGAGACTTTCTTGTCCCTCAGAGACCCCCTTGACTCTGGCAGCCCAGACTGAAGGCTCCGTAGAGGTGATTCGAACCCTGTGCCTGGGTGGGGCCCACATTGACTTCCGGGCCCGGGATGGCATGACAGCGCTGCACAAAGCCGCATGTGCCCGACACTGCCTGGCGCTCACGGTAACACTGACCTTTCCCCCTACCTAGGTCCCTTCTTTTCTCTTTATTCTGTCTCAAACCCCACTCTTTAATATCTTTTTTTTTTTTAAGAAGCCTTTCTTAGCTGGATGTGGTGGCACATGCCTATAATCTCATCACTGTGGGAGGCCGAGGCAGGAGGATTACAAGTTAGACTCCAACCTGGGGAATTTAGTGACTTGTAAGACCCTGTCTCAAAATAAAAAATAAAAAGGGCTGGGGATGTTGCTCAGTGCGAAGACGCTGGGTTCAATCCCCAGCACTGGGGAGTATCCCTCAGTACTAAGCCCCTTTCTGAAGACTGACAAGTACACCAGTCCCCCTTAGGCCCCGAGCACCATCCCCCTGGGTCCCAGGACAGCACATGACACCCTCAGCACCCACCTCTTCCCCTAGAGGCCTGGAACAACTCTTCTCTGAGTGGCTCAGTGTGCACCTGCTTCTGCCTCCTCGTGTCCCTAAAAACAAGCCTCTCACTGTGCCCTGGCACACCCTGCAATCACCCCTTTCTAACCTCTGCTCCCCTCTTCTCCCATGGTACACACAGCCCTGCTCAAGCACTGCACTGAAACACCCTTTCCCAAAGAGACAGCACACATCCCCACCCACTGTGGGGTTCCTTCTCCCCGTCCACTGGGGATGGAACCCAGGGCTTTCGCACTGAGGAACACCAAGCCTTTTTATTTTGAGACAGGGTCTCCCTAAGTTGCCCAGGCCAGATCCTCCTGCCTCCCTCCTCCAGGGCAGTGGGACCACAGCAGGTGCCACCAAACCCATCTAACAGACCCTGGTGCACACTTACCCCCAAGCTCCATCTTGTGTACACACACACATGCACACACACACACACTGCCTGCAGATCTTCACTGTCCAATCCATTAGCTACTGGCCACATGAGACTATTTAAATTACAACTAATTAAGATTAAGTTAAATTAAAATTTCAGCCCCTGGGGCTCACCAGCCCTGTGTGGCCACCTCATTGGACCGTGCAATTGGAGGCCAGCTCCTCGTTGCTGAGTGCTCTGCCAGACAGCCGTGCTGCAGGCCTCCCTGCTCGGGCTGCTGCCAGTACCCTCACGCTGATGCTCAGTGCCACCTGCCCTCAGTGCCCAGAGCCTTCCATAACACGGGGCCACTCCCTGTCCCGACTGCCACTCCCAGGGAGGCCAGGCCAATGCCCACCTTCCCCCTAAGCTTGCCCTGTCCCAGACTGGCCTCTGTGCACCATCCTTGAGATTTTGGTCACCGCCCCAGGGCTAAGCTCAGGCCCTTTTAACTCTAGCCTCCCGGCCACTGCACCCTCTGCCACTTCACTCCTTCCATTCTTCATCCACCCACCCGCCTACCTACTCATCCATCCATCCATCCATCCATCCATCCCCCCATCAGTCCACCTGCCCATCTACTCACCTATCCATCTGTCATTCACCCATCCACTCACCCATCCACTCACTCGCTCATCCAACCCTCCATCCATGGATGCTTGGAGGCTCCCTCACACCTGGCCAGGGGACCTCTTGTGTCTGGACTCCACTGTCTCATTGGTCCCCCAGTAAGCATCGTATGGGCTGGGGATAGGGGCACCGTGGCCATTAAGGTACTCCAGTGGCCCATTTGTGGTCAGGGAACATTGGGCAGGATATCAGAGCATCAGGGTCCTCTGGAGGTCCCCTGCCCCGTTGTTCACAAGGGACCAGAGTGGCCCAGGAGGGGAAGGGCCTGGCTCAGGGTCACAAAGGAGTGTCATGGCAGAGGTGTGATAGGCTTTGGCCATTGGGGGGTCACCCAGGCCTCAGCTCCCCATCCGTCCTTCAGAACAGGCCAGTTCTTGTGTGACTATCCTCTGTCCTCTCTCTCCCTCCTAGGCACTCTTGGATCTTGGAGGCTCCCCCAACTATAAGGACCGCCGGGGGCTGACCCCTCTCTTCCACACAGCGATGGTGGGGGGTGATCCCCGCTGCTGTGAGCTGCTTCTGTACAACAGGGCCCAGCTGGGCATAGCGGATGAGAACGGCTGGCAGGAAATCCACCAGGTGCCCTAGACTCAGCTGGGCTGGGTTGGGGGATGCCTGGGTCTTGAGGCATCCAGGCGCCTGGGGCTGGGATCCAGATGCTGGAGTCCCGACAGCACAGAAGGTGGGGGTAAGAATAGCACAGTGCCCACAGAGGAGAAGGTGGGCTGGGAGCCAGGATGGTGTGGTCCTTGAATGGCCCCAGCCAGCCTGTCAGCCCCCTTAAAGGACCAGACTGGACATCCATGCTTAGGAAGAAACCTTCAGACTCATGAAGCTGACAGCCTTGCTCTCTGACCAGGAAAGGGGTGGGAAGGAGAAGAAGGGGTGGCTGCAGGGGTTCCTGGCCTCAAGGGGGAGGAGCCTGGAAGGAGGCAGGTTGGGTCTCACCCAGTCTGTGCTCCCTATACCACCCCCAGGCCTGTCAGCGGGGCCACTCCCAGCATCTGGAACACCTGCTCTTCTACGGGGCTGAGCCTGGAGCCCAGAACGCCTCAGGGAACACAGCCCTGCACATCTGTGCTCTCTACAACAAGGTCTGCCCCAGCAGCACCCGCTCACCCGCTCACCCCCTCATACCCACCCACCCACCTGCAGACACCTCCCCAGGGTCAAGCTCAGGCCCTTTTAACTCTAGCCTCCCAGCCACTGCACCCTCTGTTACTTCACTACTTCATTCCATTCTCCCTCCATCCATCTATCCACCATCCATCCATCCATCCACCTGTCCATCAGCTCACCTATCCATCTGTCATCCATCAATCCACTCATCCATCCATGCGTCCATCCATCCATCTGCTCACTCACCCACACATTCATTCACCCATCCATTCATCTGTCCACCATCCATCCATTCATCCATCTTCACACATCCACCCACCCACCTATCCATCCATCAATTCATCCACCTATCAGTCCACTTGTCCATCTACCCATCTATCCAACCATCATCTATCCATCTGCTTACCCACCCACACATCCACTCACCCATCCACTCCGTCCGTGTCCATCCGTCCATCCATCCATCCATCTAACCACATGTATACATCCATCCACCTAGCTATCCATCCATCCGTTCATCCACCTATCAATTCACCTGTCCATCTACCCATCTATCCATCCATCCATGCAGTAAATATGTACTGAGCTCCTCCCCTGTGTCATGCCCATAGCTGACTGCTGGGGACAAAGTGTTGAGTTCATGGTCTAGCAAAGGGCAGATGACATCCCTCGCTCTTTACCGCTCTTACAGTCCAGAGGGCTCAGAGTGACATCAGGGAAATCCAGGTCCGCTCTGCACCATATCTGGGGTTGGGTTTGGGTGGAGCTGGCATCCTGGAGGATGCTACCCTTGTTAAGACGAGGAGGAGTTGGCTGGGTAGTGGGGAAAGAAGGTGCTCCAACCGTAGGGCACAGCCTGTGCAAAAGAACAGAGGGCCAGAGTGAGGACACTGCAGGAAGCAGAGGGGCTCAGCAGCCCCGTTTGTCATGGGCTCCAGCCAGCCAGCAGTCAGTATGGAGCCTCATGGCACTATGGCCAAAGCAGGCTCCCGAAGGGGAGAGGCTATGTTGCCCTGTGGCAGTTCAGAGCTGGTGGACAGTCCCTGCCCCAGCAAATCCCTAGAGAGGTGGCAGGACCAAGCAGACAGATAGGTCTCATGTAGCAAGCTGGGACAGCTGTTGGCAATGGCTAGGCAATGAGCTTTGCCACCCAAGTACCATGCTGTCCCAGGCAGTGCCCCTCAGATCCTCAGCCGCCTATCAGAGTCTTGCTGCTCCCCATCCTTGCACGGTTGCTGCGGGCACATGGGGGTGGGGACAGGGCCCGCAGTGATGCCGCTGGGCCGTTAGCCCCTCCCTCCAGGAAGTCTTCCAAAACAGCCCCAGCCCCTTCTGCCTCCTGAGAACTTGCAGTGCCAGGGACTTGGCAGATGGCCACATGCTACCGTGAGGCAGCGAGCAGTATGCTCAGTGCGGAGGGAGGACTCAGTGTTTGTCAGACCAAAGCAGCACGGGGCTGGCGTGTCCCTCCCGGCTGGCTGTCTCTCCTGCTCCCTGACACAGGCCTGTGCCCACAGGCGAAAAGCCCCAGCTTCAGGTAGAAGAAGGGGCCTTTGGCGAGCCCCCTTTCCCACCCCTCTCCCGGAAATGGTACCATGTCACTGGAGGGAAGGGTGAGTGGTCACGGTGTGCACCATCCCTCCCTAGGAGGAAGCCGTAATGATGATGGTTGTGATCATGATGATCGCTGCCAGTGCCGGGCAGGAGACACGCCATTCATCTGAGCAGAAGTGTCACACAGAGGCTTAGCCAGCAGGCACAGTTACACTTAGGGGGCCAGATGAGCAGGTCACTTCCCCCCTCGAGCTTTCCTCCTCTCATCTGTGAAACGGGTCAGTAGTTCACACCCACCACAAGGAAGGAGGTGTCTAACAGCACAGGCTGGTGTCTAACAGCACAGGCTGAGCACATGTGAGCTCACTTTCTATTCCTGTCTCCACCTGGCTCCAGACTGGGCTGGGCTGACCATTACTGGCTCTCAATTCCACTGGGCCCTGGGGAGCCTGGGTGGCCTCCGGTGGGAAGGGAAGGGCCAGGCTGTGAGCGCCTCCAGGGTGGAGCTGAGTCTCATGAATTGCATGCAGTAGGCCTGGCTGTGTCTTTATGGAATGAATGAATGAGTGAGTGAGTGAGTGAGTGAGTGAGTGAGTGAATGATGGGCCAGCTATCTTGATTTCCACCAGGACTGTGCACATACCTGGCTCAGAGTGTTTGACAGGTGTCTCCTTGTTTCAACAGATCGAATGACTCCCTGGATGAATGAATGAATGAATGGGTTTGAACAAGTGAACTTTGACTGACAGTACCATCTGCTCCATCCTCACCCTTTCCACACATATTGCTTGAGCACCTACTGTGTGCCCGGGCAAGGTGCTGGGGATGCAAGATGGAGATGAATCAGAGACAGTGTGTGTGTCCTGGGAGGGTGGGGGGAGTTCGCAGTCTATCGAAGAGGCAGATGTATAAACACATCGCTGTAGTCCTGTGAGATGGGCGCTAGTTTATATGTAAACAGGGCTCCTCCGGGCACCCAGTGAGGGGGGACACTGAGACTCGGCCCCTGGCTCAATTTGGTCAGAGGAGGGGAGGTGGGGGGAGCAGGTGCTTGGTGCTCAGGCCTTGTCTCCCCCCCCCCCGCCCCCTGCCAGGTGGGATTGGAGGTGTGTGGCAATATGCACACATGCACGTGGCAGCAGTTAGCGGCGTGGCTGGCACATGTGCTCACACGCCCACTCACAGCACACCCAGAACACCAGCTAACGGGTGTCCAGTGAGCAACCTTGGCAACTGGAGCTGTCCATGCATAGAGGGAGCAGAAGGCCAGGCTCACGTCTTGACTGCGGGCATGCTCTTTGTGGCCCCAGGCGTGGAACTTGCCCTCTCTGAGCCTGTCCTGGAGGAGGAGTCTGCACCAGGCTGCTTGGCAGACGCCTGCGGAAGCAGCCAGATAAGAAGCTGCTTGTGGTTTTAGCATTAGAGAGAGCCAGCATGGAACCAAGCTGGGGGCCAGGAAGCCTGGGGCTGGCCAGGCCAATCTGCCCATTGACCTACTGTTAATCCAACAATCCCAGTGGGCCAGGCACTATTCCAGAGGGCAGGGGCCGCAGACAAAATCCTGCTTGTTAACTTACCGAGTAAGGGGCAGAAGTGCAAGTGACGTGAAAAGTGGAATTTCCAAGGTGGCGTCCTAAGGAAAATGAGTTGATACTGACTTAAAAGAATACTTGGCACATACAAGAGGGTCACATAAAAATAAACTAAATAGGAAGGAAGAAGACAAGGAGATTCTTTTAGAGGGGCCAGAGACATCCTCCCGAAGAGGTGGCATTTGAGCAGGAAGCTGAACGAAGTAAGCAAGCTGCACGGAGATCTAGGAGTGGAGGCTTCCACGCAGGGAGTGTCAGGCCCAGAGGCGCTGTGCCAGGAGCCCAGGGTCGCCCCCGGGATCCAGCGAAGGTGGTCAAAGTTGAAATTGGGGCAGACAGGGCAGGGCAGACAGCTCAGCGGAGGCCCCCCAGGAGCGTGGCAAGGGTGTGAGGTGTAGACCGAGAACGCTAAGCAGAGACCTGTTAGTGACACTGCTGAGGAACTGACATGGATGTAGATGGCATGCTTGTCCCCACTGCCCCCCAGGATGTGCCCTCTTCCTGCTGGGTTTGGCGAGTGTGTGATTAAGATCAAAGACCTGGGAGTCCGACAGCCCTGGGTTAGAATCTGAGCGCTGACAGTCCCCACCATGTGACCTTGAGCTCCTCTAGGAGCCTTAGTTCCCCGGCTGTAACATAGGGACAATCATTTCCATCTCCTGGGACGGCTGGGCAACTCTGAGACTTTTTGTCTAGGTCGCAAGTGCCGAGCGCCAGTGCCCTCCATCAGACTCAAGCGAGCATGGTTCTCCCTTGCTTCTGCTCCCCAGGGGACGTTTAGCAATGTCTGGAAATCGTTTTTTGGTTGTCAGGACCAAGAAAGGGACTGCTACTGGCATCTAGTGGTAGAAGGCAGGAGGCTGCTCCACACCCAGCAGGGCTGAGAACAGGGCAGAGAAAGCTGCTTTAGATCAGCACTGTGAGCATCAACTCAATGTCCTTCATCTGTCTCCCAAGGGTCTTGGTGTCCATGTTCAAGGAGGAAGTGTCAGGTGACATTCATTTTAGTCACATACTTTATCTAACCTAACTTGTCTAAACTATTACCACTTCAACACGCAATCAATATAAAAATTACCAGAGCTAGTTGATTTTTTTTTTTTTTTTGCATACTAAGCCTTTGAAACCCTGCGTCTATTCCACATACCCAGCTCGAGTACCTTAGCATTTGAAGTGCTGGGAGCCCCTGGTGTGAGGCTGCTGCTCCAGGCCAGGCAGGTTTAGGGTGGATCCTTCCTGAAGTTCTTAGCAAGGTGCCGGCACTGGAGTCCGCACAAGGGTGACCTTTTCTTTTTATTCCATGTGTCCTGCGCTACTGGCTGCTGTCCTTAGGAGACCTGCGCCAGGATCCTCCTCTATCGAGGGGCCAACAAGGATGTGAAGAATAACAGCGGACAGACACCCTTCCAGGTCTGGGCTGGGGGTGACAGGGCTGCAGGGACTGGGAAGGAGGACAGCAAGGAATGCTGGGAGGGAGGCTGCAGACTGGGACAGGGAAGAGTGAGGTCCTGGGTTGGGGCCCTCAGGATGTTTCCTCCCTTTCTTGCCCCCCACCCCTCCCTGCACCCCTCCCTCTAGGTGGCAGTGATTGCTGGGAACTTCGAGCTGGGGGAGCTCATCCGAAACCATCGGGAGCAGGATGTGGGTGAGGAATTGGGATCTGGGGCAGCTTGGGGTTCGACTGCGGAGTTGCCCACCAGCTCATGGTGGAATTGGGGGGGTCCAGGCTTGCGTGGCGGGGCCAGATGGAATGGAGGACTGAGGGGAGTGATTCTAGGACCCCCACATTCCTCATCTCCGTCTTTCTCTCTCATGCCGCTCCTGCCCTAATGGCTCCCACCTGCCTCTGACTCCCTACCCTGTCTGTCCCCAATCCACCACTGTGGCCTCTCAGTGCCCTTCCAGGAGTCCCCGAAGTATGCAGCCCGGCGACGGGGACCCCCGGGGGCAGGGCTGACGGTGCCCCCTGCGCTGCTCAGGGCCAACAGTGACACCAGCATGGCACTGCCCGACTGGATGGTATTCTCCGCCCCGGGGACTTCATCCTCCGGGGCCCCTGGCCCTACCTCAGGGCCCCAGGGCCAGTCACAGCCCTCAGCCCCCACTACCAAGCTCAGCAGTGGGACCCTCCGAAGTGCCAGCAGCCCCCGGGGCGCCCGGGCCCGCTCCCCTTCCCGAGGGAGGCACCCTGAGGAAGCCAAGAGGCAACCCCGAGGACGGCCCAGGTAGGCCTCAGCCCTGGCTGCACAGCCCCAGCCGAGCCCCGTGATGCCCTCGGACACACCACCCTCGAGGCATACCAGCTGTCCACTTGCTATCCCGAGCATGGTGGCAGGTCCCTCGTCCCTACTGTCCCTTGTGTGACATGTAGGCATTGTGAGCTACTGCCCTCACACTATCACATGTGTGTCCCATTCATGGCAGGGGTCTAGGGTCCCAGAAGTGTGGGTTCCAGTCTCTGCAGATGGGTAGGGCGGCAGGATGAGGCTGGAGGGGGCCAGCACGAGGGCCAGCTGGGGGAGGGCTGTCCACGCTGGGGATTCGGGGAACACAGAGGCCACAGGGCAGAGGGGAGGATGCTCAGGGTCCATCCTGGGGTAGGGGGACCAGCCTGGCTAGAGGAGGGCAGGCTGGCCAGGCATGTCCTGAGGAAGCAGGAGGGCTCGGGTGGCAGGCTGAGGACTTAGATTTGACCCAGGTGGAAACAAGCAGACTCTGAAGACTTGTGAGCCAGGGATGACACAGTCCCAGCTCAGCTCGGGGAAACTGAATCAGGTGGTGTGTGCAGTACCGTGGGTGGAGGCAGGAGAGAGGCCTGGGGGGGCAGCAGTGGGCAGGCAGAGGGAGCCCCGAAATGCCCTCTTCCCCCAGGATGCCAAAGCCCAGAAACCCACTTAGGGCCCTCCCCACCCCATGCTGCATCTTGCTCCCCCAAGGAGCCCTGTTCCCCCATGGTGCCCCCTCCCCGCTCCAAGACCCCCACCTCTCATACCCTCTGTGTTTGCAGCTCCAGCGGAACACCCCGGGAAGGGCCTGCCGGTGGCACCGGGGGCTCTGGGGGCCCCGGGGGCTCACTGGGCAGCCGAGGGCGGCGGAGGAAGCTCTACTCAGCAGTCCCTGGACGCTCTTTCATGGCTGTGAAGTCATACCAGGCCCAAGGCGAGGGCGAGATCTCCCTGAGCAAGGGCGAGAAGATCAAAGGTAGCTGGGCAGGGTGGGAAGGGCAGTGGTGCTCAGCACTTGGGAGGAGGCAGCCACGATCGGAGCCTCAGGCCCCAAAAATGTGTTCCACCCACTCTGGGGACCTCAGGGAGCCCCACGAGGCCCATCTGCCTTGGAGGAGCGGGAAATGCAGCTGAGGTGACACTGTCAGGCAGAGGAGGGGACACAGGGGTTCTTGGGATGCCGGCAGGTGCTGGCTAAGCAGAGCATTTCACCCTCGTGGTCTCATTAGACTCCTGCTGGCCCTTTCAGGAGGATGTCATGAGCCCTGCTGTTCAGGGCAAGGACATCCATGTGGCAGCTGCCCAAGGTCCCAGTGAGAGCCAGGTCTTCCTGTTCCCTGCGTGGAGCATGAACCCAAGCAGCCGGAACTTGCATCTTCCTCAGCTGGCAGTTGTCACTGAGAAGCAGACAGTGCCTCCACGATGGGGCTCTGATGAGGCAGCAGGGTGCAGAGCTCAGCCCAAGGCTCCCTCAGTGGTGGCTGCTGTCCTGAGGGCTTGTCCCTCCCTCCTCTTCCTGTGTCACCTGGAGAATGGCACCAGCAGCCCCACATGGCAGCCCATCAGTGTCATCCCTGAATAAGTATTATCTGTAGTCAGGGAGGCTCGCTGTGGTTAGTTTCACATGGAAAAACCGTTCTGCACCAGACTCTAGGCTGCCAGGGGGCCAAGCAGTGTAGCAGCTGGGAGCCACCTGCCTGGGTTTGAATCCTGGCTCCAGCACTTCCTAGTGGGGTGGCCCCATGCAAGGCATTTCTGTGGGCATCACTTTCCTCATTTGTAAAGTGGGAGCCTTGTGAAGAAGTGTCGTGCTTTTTGCCAACAATGAGCCATGCCTGAGGGCCAGCTCTGCTACGGGAACTCAGAGGAAAGGTTCAGGGCGCCTGGCAACCAGGGAAGGTCCTCCATGGGAGGCAGCCTGGAGGGAGGCCTCAGTGGGTATTTAGGGAGCAGAGGGTCTTCTCTTATAGCCTGAGTGCCTGCAGGCAGGGAGGTTACAGGCACTTGGTCTCTGCCTGTTTGCAGAGTGAATGAATGAATGAATGAATGAATGGCCAAATGCTGAGAGAACGACTGAATGACTGAGTGCAGATGCTACCTGTGGAGGCCAGTGTAGCTCCATCACAGCCAGCGAGCCCGGGAGGCGGATGAGGGGGAGAGAAGGAAAAAAGAAAGGCAAACTGAGGTGTATGAGGGACCTGCTGGATGGCACAGGGCCCCATTGTATCTCCCGCTGTATCTTCTTAAACTAAAAGAACAAAACTTCTCTATAGGAAGGGGACACACTGCCTTCTTGTTTTTGTGGGGGAAGGGAGTACTAGAGATTCAATGCTGGGCCTCTACACTGAGCTACATCCCTGGTCTTTTTTATATTTTATTTTGAGACAGGGTCTTGCTGAATGTCTAAATTGCCCAGACTAGGTTCAAACTTGCAATCCTCCTGACTCAGCCTCCCCAGGCATTGGGATTACAGGTGTGTGCCACCACACCCAGGCTGCCCTCAGTTTTTTATGTCCCCTCTCTCCTGACAAGGGACTTACCTGCCTCAAGATCTGCCAGAGGGTACCTAGGAGGTGGGGTTGTTTGCAGGTGGCCTCCAGTCATGGGTGTCACAGAGCCCCCCACACACACTCAGGATCGTGCCCTCCTGCCCTCTCCCCTTCACCCACCCAGCTCTGGGGACCTGTGCTTCTTGCCATTCCTTAAACACCCTGTCCTTCTCTGCACTAGCTCTTGTCACACACTGCTCCTTTGGCCTACGCAGCCCTTCCCCACTCTTTGAGTCCTTGGCTCTTGGATCCTTCAGGTCCGAGCTTACATGTTGCATCCTCAGGACCCTAGACCCCTTCCCTACCTGGCTTATATGTTTCCATCTGGCCTCTTTCCAAACACCCTGTTTCTTTCCCTCAAGCTCTGGCCTCAGTTTCTAGTCCCGCAGTCCTTCTGGTCTGCAAGGTGTACAAGGGTGAGAACCGGCCTGGCTGTACTCACCAGTGTAGACCCCACCACCTCCTTCATCCTTGGCATTAAATAGGTATTTGTTCAGTAGAACAATGAATGACTACAAGATGGCTCAGCCAGGCATGGCCCAGCCAGCCCGGAAGCTACACTGCAGGCCACCTCATCTCCTCCTTGCATCCGTGACCTTGGGCTTCCCATCCTGATTCCCCAGGGAGGCAGTGGGTACAGTGAAAAGTACCCAGTGTCCCCCAGTCAATTCCTAGTGCAGTCTGAGCCACCTTCCAACAGGAACTTTGCAGCTTCAGTGGGAAACCAGTTGTTCCCTACCTGGGACTCAGGGAGCAAGGAAAATATGAGATGTGATAAAAAAAAATAAGTCAAATGTATAAATAAAATACATTGCCGCAAAAGACACAACAGCAAGAATCCCTCTGAACACTCCCCCTCACTTGGAACATACTTATCCCATTGTTCTTGCCAATTTCTGCAGCAGTTCTGGAATTCTCTTTTGTGGGTGTCTTTAGTTGCGTTCAGGCTGCCTCAGTGGCCTGAACTGATTGAAAATGTTGACACTTTATGGCCATTTTGACTTTGTGGAAGAGCCAGAAGTCTCCTGGTGCCAGATCTGGTGAATAAGGTGGTGAGGACACACCAGGATGTTTTTACGAGCTGGCCTTTCTGTTAGATGGCACTCAGCAGCAGTGTTCACTGCATTTTGATTTTACCTTATAAAGACCTTCAGGAAAGTGAGCTTCCAGAGCTGCTTCAGAAAGTGGCAAGGATGATGGGATAGGTGTGTTCCCAGCAAGGAGGAGTATTCTGAGGCGGATTCATGGCAATGAGTCTTTTACTGTAATAAAAATTTTGAAGGCTCAGCATATATTTTGATCACATCTCATATGTGAAGGTGGTGACAGCATCTTAAAAATGCTGGAAACATGGAAGACTGTGCGTGTGTCACTGTTGCTAGCACAGGTAGAAAGCACTCAGATGAAAAGTTAGAACACACTAGTGAATAGAACATCAGCTGTGGAGCTGACTGGCCTGTGTGCACATCTGGCTTCTCCAGTGGTGCACTCTCTGACCCTGAGCAAATGATGAGTTCTCTGAGCCTCAGTTTCATCAGTGTAACGGAGGCAATGCAAGGCTCCCTCATAGGGTTCTGGCCCAGAGTGAGGACTGGATAAATGCTCCCTATGCTTGTCATCCCCCTCTGTTCTTTGGCACCAGGCAGGCAAGGGGCAGAAGGTAACTGGGAGGTAGCATTGTAGGAGGTGGCTTCTAGACCTGGGTGTAAGGGTGAAGGAGAGAGGCCATTCTAATGTTCTGTCCCCCTAGACCCAGGCAGGGGAGGCAGAAGGGTGGAAGAGGGAGAGGCCTGGCAGCGAATGGCAAGATTAGGTGGCAAGGTGGCTTCAGGAAGTGGCAGGGACACAGATGGAGAGAGGAGGAGATCTTGTGCTCCTAACAGTCATCCAAGTCCACACAGAGCCTGGAGAGCTTAACAGAGTCACCCAAGTGGGCTCTTAGCCCACAGGAGTTACCAGGAGTGACAGGGACCACTCGACCTGCCCCTGACCTGGGTGGACCATGTCATGAGACACAGTCCTTTTCTTCACCTCATCCTGATGTCCCCACTGGGTCCCCAAAGGGCAAACTGGAGAGTGCCAGGACTTGGTTCTCCACTACCCTCTTATGCTCCATGATGCCCTTAGCCCAGGTGCTGGGAATGTCGAGAAGGCTGGGTGTCAGGCAGGGGGGCCAGGGAGCAACACAGAAATACCGAAACATTTCCATTTCTTCCCACCTCCAGTGCTCAGCATCGGAGAAGGAGGCTTCTGGGAAGGCCAGGTCAAAGGTCGAGTTGGCTGGTTCCCCTCTGACTGCCTGGAAGAAGTGGCAAACCGCTCCCAAGAGGGAAAGCAAGGTAAGAAGGGACCTCAGCACATCCTAGAATTCTCGTGGGCCTTTCTTCTTTTCTCCTTTCAGGGGTGGGGTGTGGCAGGTGGATGGGAAGACTTGGGCTTGTGGTTTCCAAAGAGAGGGTCCAAGTTTGTCCCTTGTTCCTCTGCAGAAAGCCGAAGCGACAAGGCAAAGAGACTCTTCCGGCATTATACTGTGGGCTCCTATGACAGCTTTGATGCTCCAAGGTAAATGTCCTTACCCCCTCAGGCGTCCCACCACCTGAACCCCACACTTCAAGTATACCCCCCCTGTCTAATCCCCCTCTCCCCTTTCTTGTCTTCTAAAATTTGAGGGGTGGAAGAAGGCAGAGTTAGCTTCAGAAAACAGTCCAACCCCAAATGATCCTTGGCAGCCGCTGCGGCTGCTCCAGCTCTGGGGAAGCCAAGATGAATGGGGGGGTCAGGGGAGGGTGGGGGTTCCTGAGGGTGCTTGTGTGTGTGGCTAGTTGGAGGCCCTGGACCCTCCCCTTGCCATCTCTGTGTGGTCCCATGCAGCAGACGTGTGTGTGCACCCCATGCCTCAAACTGGTGTGTGGGGCCAGCAGAGGGGTAGGATGGATGGGCGGAAGGGCACACTGACGCCTTTCCCTCCCTGGCTGCTGGCTGACTTGCTTCCGAAGCTTGATGGATGGGATTGGCCCAGGGAGGTGAGAGGGGAGGGGACTGGTCAAGATGGGAAGGACGGGGTGCCTGTGGGGTGTATGAGTGTACGTGTGTGCATGGCCAGAGTGGAGGTCCCGCGCGTGAACATGCGTCTCTGTGGGTGCGCATGACACATGTCTGTGTGCATGTGTGGCTGGATACCCCTGGACCCCAGGCGCTGTCCCATGATGTAGATAGAGGCGTATTTGTGTCTGCGCACTATGGAGCTGGCTGTGCACATCTGTGCTTCTGTGTCTGTAGACGAGCCCTGCCAGAAGTGTCTGTGTGTCTGCCCACAGATGTAGACAGGTGGCTGTCTTTCTGCATCTGTCCCTCTGCGCATGTCAGAGTGTGCATGCCTTTGCATCCTTCCAGCGGTCTGGAGTTCAGGACCTGGAATGTTGGGGGAGGGAAGGGCAGAGGAAGGGAGGACAAAGGTCTTGGGCTCCTAGAGGGCAGGGCAGTGGGGGGAGGGCCATAATTGGGTGTCTGAAAGATGACACCCTCCTGTGCCCCCTCATCCAGGGAAGGGTCCTCTTGTTCGTAGCATCCTTCCATTAAATGTGTCCAAACCTATGTGTCTGTGTTCTGGCCAGTGGGGACGGGTTGGGGCTGAGGGATGGGAGAGAAATGACAACACGGGGAGAGAGGGTGGGGCTGAGGTGCCACCCTAGGCCCCGAGGGTCTGAGGCGCTTGACCATTAGTGTGTGTTCACCTGGCACGTCTCCAGCTCTGGGCACCGGGTGAGTATCATGGTCCCCTCGCGGAGTCCCCCGCCGCCTCTGCTTCTTGTCTCTGTTTGGTCTCCCTGGGTCTCTCCTCACCTGGGCTGGGAGTTCCTTGCTCCACCCGCTGGTTGCCATCCTGTGGGCCTCATGTCCTCCTCTGTCCCTCTTCCGCTCACTGCCCTTCCTCCCCTCCTTGGGCTCCTGTGCTAATGTGTGTGGTTGTCTGACCCCTTCCTCCGCCTGCCTTCCCTGTGGTCCCCAACCCTGCCCCTGTCCGCAGTGGCCTGGCTGGGGTGCCCTGCACCCAGAGGCTGCCCCCAGCATCCGTCATCGGTCCTCCTGGAGCTGGGCCCTCCTCCTCCGTGTACCTCCTTCCCGGCGATGCCACCCGCTCTCCCTGGGCAGGCAGGGGTCCACGCTCTCCCGTGAGCGTGGTGTGCGTGTCCCTCCGCCAGGGCCGCTTTAGCCGGGAGGGCTGGATCCAGCCGGCTCTGAAAGGTCCTGGCCTTCTTTCGGGGACCCTTCCAGACTGTTTGTCGGTCTGTGGTGGTGGGCTGTGTGTCCCCTCCTGGGGCCTCTGTCTCACGTGATGTCCCTGCCTTGAAATGGGACTGGGTCCGCGCGTCCCTGCTGCACGCGGTCTCAGGCGTCTCGGTGATGTCGTGTGTCCCTCTCCCCGCGCGCTTCCTTGTTCTGCACCTGCGCGGGAGGGCCCTGGAGGGGGGAGGGGGCAGACCGGAAGTGCCTCCCCTTCCCCCCCTGCGCCTCGCCCCTCCCCCTCCTCCCGCCGAGGGGCCCCGCGCTCACCTCCCGGCCCCCTCCCCCCGCCGGCCCCTCCAGCCGCCGGCGCAGGACGCCAAGGGGTTAAAGCCGCACGCCCGCCGCGCAGCGCGCAGCTGTCCGCGGTGCTGAAGCCGCGCGGTCCGCGGTCTTCGCACTCCCCGACCCCGCGCCCCGTGCCCCCGCGCCCCCCCCCGCGGCATGTGAGCCCCCGGCTCTGCCCTCCCTCCCGCGGGGGGTGCGCGCCCCCTCCCCCTCCCGGCGCGGGTCAGCATGAGGCGGGGCCTGGGGGCCCGGACACGGGGGTTCGGCCGAGCGGGGACGGGGACGCGGCGGCGGCGGCGGCGGCGGGGGCGGCCGCACCGGGACCGGGGCCGGGGCCGGGGCCGGGGCCGCGGCGGCGATGGCTTTGTCTGCGGTCGGCGGCGGCGCGGGCGCGGGGCTCGGGGGAGGCCCTGGCGGGGGCTCCCTGCCGCAGCCGCCCCCCGCGCTTTCCTCCAGCTGGCCGGCCCTGGGGCCCCGGCGGCGCAGCGTCTGGTACATCTACAGGTAACCCAGCGCCGCCCCCTTCCCGGCCGCGAGGACGACCCTCCCCGGACCCGGACCCCCGGGCGAGGGTCTCCCCCGGACTCCAGGCTTCCTCCCGTCCCTCTCGGGTTACCTTACCCCGCGCTCAATCCTCACGGGCCCCTCTTCGCGTCCCTGCGCCTCTCCATCTTCCTCCTGGGCCCCCCTTCCAACCCCCACCCCCGCACACTCCTCGGCCCTGGGATTCTCCCCCCGCCCCTCGCCCAGGCCGTTGCAGGGCCTTCTGTCTTGTTTCCCTAACACCCTGCCCGGCCAGGCCCTGCAAACGAGCCCACCCCGGGGTTGTAACTCACTTGCCCTTTCCGCCGCCCTCGGCGCCCCCACTTCGCGAGCCCTCCCTTGGGGAGCCGCCGAGGCTTCCCTCAGGCCCGGGTCCCTCGGACGCCCCTATCCCCGCCCCTCTTCCTGGAGTTGGCAAGTGCCCCCATTCATACCCCTTCTCCCATTCACAGTCGTCCCCCCATCACACACGCATCCCGCCCCCGCCTCCTCTCCCCTCCGCTTTTTCCGCTGCGTGTCACTGTGCGACTGTGCGTGTGTCCGTGTGGCTGTGTCGATGTGCGTGTGTGTGCTTCCCACAGCCCCGTGTGTGCATGTGTATGTGTGTAAGGGAGGGAGGTGGAGAAAGGTGGGAGACGGTGGGCTCCTAGCCGGCGGCCCCCCGCCACGGCTGCGTCCATCTGTGTATCCCTGTGTGACAGTGTCTGTCTCTGTGTGACTTGGAGTGATAGCGAGGCTGTCTGGGGACCGTGTGTGTGTGTGTGTGTGTGTGTGTGTGTGTGTGTGTGTGATGGAGTGGATCTGTCCCAGGGACTGCGGCTGCGTTTCCCAACACTCAGCCTCTCGTGCCTGGCCTGTCCCTCCCCCCACGGCCCCCTGCCCGCTTCCTCTTGTGCTAGTCCCCATGTGCCCCGCTCCTTGCCCTTGGGGGGGTCTTGCATGGGGGGACCCTCCAGCCAGCAGCTCTGCCCGCGGCCCGCGTGGGGCACGTGTGCTGAGCCACCACTGGGCTTGTGCACGGAGCCTCAGCCGCTTGTGTGCCGCTTCTCCTCACGGAAAGGGGGCGGCTTCCCCGTGGAGGGGGCTTCGGGCAGGCCACGGAGAGGGGCGCGCGGAGGGCTCGCCGCGCACGGCAGCAGGCTCTGGGCTGTGGGATTCTGAGGGTGTGGAAGGCCCTCCGGGTGGGGGCGGGGAGTGGGCACGCCGCAGTCTCCGCGTGTGGGGTCCGGTGAGCAGGAGCCGGCCGCTGGGCTCCAGGGGCCTCTCGGGGACGCCGAGGGATGGCCTGGGGAAGAGCATTGTGCCAGCTCCTGACGGGCAGGTAGTCCATGCCACGGGGCATGAATAGAGTGCTGTGAGGGGTGGAGAGCGAATGTGGGGGAGGGGCAGGG
>PVLD010027150.1:0-21172 GCA_004027595.1 Dinomys branickii
AAAAAAAAAAAAAAAAAAAAAAAGAAAAGAAAAAAAAACAACCTCCAATCCAGACTGATGTACCCTGCAAAATTATGTTTTAAAATTGATGGAGAAATAAGATACTTCCATGATAAAGAACACCTGAGGAAATTCATGACCACCAAACGAGTACTCCATAAAGTTTTGAACTGTATTCTAGAAAGACAATACCACAATTCCAATTATCCCAATAGAATGAAACCACCAAGTAAGGCAAGCAATTAAACAAAAGGGAAAGAAAGAAAAACCAACACGAGAAAAATAATGTAATGGCAAGGATAAGTCATTACCTATCAGTTATAACCATCAATGTAAATGGCCTCGATTCACCAATCAAAAAAAAAAAATTCACCAATCAAAAGAAACAGGTAGAAAGGATCAAGAAACAATATCTAATAATATGCTGCATATAAGAAAGATATTTAACCACTGACCACTGCAATTATTTAAATACAGGATGACCAAAAATTGCATATTTTTCATTAATTTTTAGAAGACAATATAAAAGGAAATACAAAAATGACAATTTTATCAAATTTACTAATTACAAGAATTGACTGGTTGAAATGACACTTGCCTGAGCGACACTAGGGATAGTCAGTATGTGAACAAATGTGCTTCTGAGCGATCTTGAGGTAAACAAAACTTTCTAAGCATAAAAAAACTGTTAAGTTTTTCAAAAAGAAACTGTTAACTCAAAAAGAAAGTCACAGATTGAAAGTCAAGGGACTGAAAACAGTACTCCAGTGCAAATCCAGAAAAAACAGGAAGTCAGTAAAAAAACAGGGGTAGCTATTCTGTTTGCAGACAAAGTGGATTTCAAGCCAACACTGGTCAGAAGAGACAAAGAAGATCATCACATATTTGTTAAAGGAACAATCCAAGAGGAAGACATAACAATCATAAATACATATATGCAGCAAATACCTATGCATCCAAGTATATAAAACAACACTAATGAATATGAGAAATCAGATAAACACTAATACAATTGCAATGGGGGACCTCACAAAGAGATCAACTAGACAAAAAACCAACAAAGAAATACCACTGCTGAACAAAACCTTTGAAGAAGGTTGACCAGTTGATCTCTACAGAGTATGGTACCCAAAAACAACGGACTACACACAATCTTCTCAACAGCACGTGGGTCTTCCTCCAATGTAGATCACATACTACTTCACAGAACATGCTTATGTAAATGTAAGAGAACTGAAATTACCCTATGCATATTATCAGATCATAGTAAAATAAAACTGGAAATATAGTAAATTCCAACCTGAAAGAATTATTCATAAGTCAGATTCATTGGTAAGCGAACACAATGAATCTTACATAGTTCACCTGTGAAAATTCAAAACTTCAACGTTCATCAGTTGGGGACTTACTATAAATGATAAAAGAAACCACAAAAATTGCATAAACACATGGAAATTCAATAACATAACACCCTCCTGAACAGCCAATGGGTCACAGATGAAATTAAAGAAGTTAGACAATTTCTAGAAGTAAATGATAATGCCAGTAAAACATTCTGGAACTTATAGGATGCAATGAAAGCAATCCTAAGAGGGAAATTAACAGAAGGGAATTCCCACATCAGAAAAAGTGAGCTCAAAAAATAACCTAATGTTGAACCTAAAGGTTCTACAAATAGAAGAGCAAATTAAATCCAAAGTTTGAGCAAGGAAGGAAATTACAAAGATTAGAGAAGAAGTTAATACAATTGAGAGACTAAGAAATTAACACAAAATAATGAAGTGAAGAATTTGTTCTTTGAAAAATTAAGTAAAGGAATCCTTAGCCAATCTCCTTGAAGGAGATAGATGCAAAAATCCTTAACATTTAACACTGGCAAACAAGAATGCAGCAAGTCATCTACACCATGACCAAGTAGGACTCACCCCAGGGATGGGGGATGGCTTCACATATGAAAATCAATAAATGTAATACATCACATTAACAGAACCAAGCACAAAAAAATGAAGTAAACAAACCCTTAGCCAAAATAAGTACAGGCCCAAATCCATGAAATTAAGAATGAAAAGGGTAAAATTACAACAGATCTTGCAAAAATCCAGAGGATAATCAGTACCTACTTAGAGAACTTTGTGTGACAAGATGCCAAATACAGAAGAAATGGACAGATTTCTAGAGACATATCAATATCAAAGCTGAATCAAGAAGATATAAAAATTCTAAATAATTAAATATCAGTCAATGCAATTGCAAAAGCAATTTTAAAAACTACCTACAAAGAAAAGCCCAGCTCCTGATAGATTCACTGTTGAATTCTATAAGAACCTTAGACAAGATCTAATGCCACTACTCCTTAAACTATTTAAAGAAATTGAAAGGGAAGCAATACTCCCAAAGTCATACCTGGAAGCAAGTATCAACCTGATACCAATATTAGAGAAGGATCTGCCAAAAAAGGGAACTATAGGTCAATCTCCTTGAAGGAAATAGATGCAAAAATCCTCAACATTTAACACTGGCAAACAAGAATGTAGCAAATCATCAAAAAGGTTATACACCATGACCAAGTAGGACTCACCCCAGGGATGGGGGATGGTTTATAACATATGAAAATCAATAAATATAATATACCACATTAACAGAACCAAGCACAAAAAAATATCATCTCAACAGACACAGAGAAAGCACCTGATGAAGTCTAACACCTATTCATGGTAAAAAAAAAAAAAAAAAAATCCTACAAAAAATTAGAATAGACTGTCTTTATTTCAATCTAATAAAAGTCATCTATGACAAACCTACAGGCAACATCATACTAAATAGTCCAATACTGAGAGCCTTCACTCTAAAATCAGTAACAAGACAAGGATGCCAACTACCACCGCTTTTGTTCATTAGAGTTCTGGAAACATTAGCCAGGGCTATTAGACAAGAGAAAGAAAAGAAATATGGATAGGAAAGGAAAAAAATTATCATTATTGGCTGATGAGATGATATTCTACATAAAAGACCTCAAAACCTCTACCAGAAAGACTCCTGGAATTAATAACCAAATTCAGTAGTAGCATAACAGGATACGAAGTCAACACTCAAAACTCAATACTCTTCCTACACATGAATAACAAACTCACTGAGAGAGAAATTAGGGAAACAACACCTTTCCCAATACCACCCATAAAACTGAAATACTTAAAAATCAATCTGACAAAGAAAGTAAAAGACCTTTAATTGAAAATTATACTACTCTGAAAAAGGAGATGGAAGAAGATATCAGAAAACGCAAAGATAACCCTTGCTCTTGGGTAGGAAAAACCAATATAGTGACAATGGCCATTCGAAAATTGTAATACAGATTTAATGCAATTCTAATCAAAATTCCAACAGCATATCTCACAGAATTAGAGAAACCATCCTAAAATTCATTTGGAACCAGAAGAGACCCAGAATAGCAAAAGCAATTCTGGGCAACAAAGGGAAGGCAGGGGCCATTAGAATCCCAGACTTGAAATTATACTACAAAGTTACTGTGATAAAAACAGCATGGTACCAGCAAAAAAAACAGACACGAGGATCAGTGAAACAGATTAGAAGATGCAGAAGCTACTCCAGATATACTTAGCAACCTTGTCTTTGACAATAGCTGAACATGTTTGCTGGAAGAATAATAGTCTTTAATAAATGGTACCTGGAAAAACTGGCTTTCCACATGCCAAAGACTAAAACTAGACCCATGTCTACCACCATGCATTAAACAAAAATCAAAATGGATCAGAGATCTATATATTAAAACAGAAATATTAAATTTGCTGGAAGGTAGAATAGGTAGAACTCTTGAAGACACTGATATAGGCAAAGACTTTATGAAAAAACCCAATTGCACAGGAACTATCATGAAGAATCAAAAACTGGAATATCATCTTATTAAAAAGTTTAACTGAGATCTCACCTTATTGAAAAGCTTTTCCACAGCAAGAGAAACCACCAACAGAGTAAAGAAACAACCCTCATAATGGGAAAATTTTTACCAGCTGTTCCTCAGACAAAGGATTACTATCTAGAACATATAAAGAACTAAAAAATAAAATAAAATAAAAAACAGACACCCCCCGCAAATTTAAAGGCTCAATCCACAAATAGGCATCTCAAATAAATAGATACTTTTCAGGTGAAGAAGTAGAAACAACAAATAAATATATGAAAAAAAGTTCAACATCATTGGTCATTCAAGCAATATAAATTAAAACAATGCTGAGATCCCATCTAACCCCCTGAAGAATGGCTATTATCAAGAAATCAACCAATAACAAATGCTGGCAGGGCTGTGGGGAAAACACAACCCTTCTTCACTGTTGATGGGAGTGTAGACTGGTGCAAGAAGTCTTCTGCAGTTGGAGCCAGCAGAAAGAATGAGAGCCACTGTTTCCAGAGCGGCTTTCCATAGTCACTAGTTGGTGAGTGACATCAGTACAAGCACTTGAGGCCAGTTGCGTGGAGTGAAGAGCTGGTGGGAACACCATTATAGGGAAGGGCTGGGTATTTCAACCTGAGTCCCAGAACAGTCCTTTGGCTGCTTCACACTGCCAAGTTCCCAGACTGGATGAGGGAAAGACGGTCCCAAAAGACTGCCGGCAGTTGGAGAGCAGACTGGGGGTAGTACCACTGAGAGGTAGGGGCAAGTGAAGACAGAACAGTCTCCTGTGGACAGAGGCTAGTTTCAGCCTAAACTTACAAAGGCTTGGAGGCTCACACTGACACCATATTCAAATGTAAGCAGATCTCCTCACCAGCACAGTTCTGGGAACAGACCGCCACCTTAGCCTTCCAGCGTGAACAAAGACACACCTTGGCCCGAGCCCTGCTCCTTAACCCCAGGCTGAGGAAAAGAGCCACAAGTCTAAAACAACAGAAAACTTTCTTTTACTAGTCTTTATTTGATTATATTACTTATTCATTTTTAATTTTTATCTTTTTAGAAGTTTTTATTTTCTTTACTCTTTGCTGTTCTCGTCCTTTTGTATATTTTCTACCACACTTCTGTTCCATTATTTCAACCTTTTTTCTTTTATGAGCATGTCTGCATATGTTGCTTCTCTTCCTTTTGCCTTTTTTCTCCCAACAGTTTTCAGAGGGTAAGGGAGTCTCTCTGTTCCTTTAGACCACTCCCACTGTTATCTGTCTCTCTTTACCAGACTTCTTTCTCTTGTGTTTTATCTTTCTTTTCTTTCCTCTCTACCTTTTCATTTTTCTCCCTTTTAACTTTTTCTCTAATATTTATATCAATCATAGAATCTTCTTCCATCCCCATTTCTCACCACCAATTTTATACCATTTTTCCTGTCATTCCTTTCTAAATATATAAAAACATTTCTTGCCATCAATAGGATCCTTTGGATGCCACCCCTCCCATTTCCTCCTTCCCATTTCACAGAGCTGAGGATTTAAAAGAAAAAACACTTTTTAAATATATTTTTCTCTTCTCTTGCCTGCTCTGGCATTACCTAGTCCCCAACTTCCCAGGCTTTAGACAACTGAGCCTATAAAATTACTGTTGAATGCTGTTTTCCCAAGTACAAGAGACACGACCATCATATTTAATACACATTTACTGTGGGTCAAGACTTGGGTTGTTATGATGCTTACACTGAAACTGTGGATTTCCTCTCCAGGCTGAAGGGAGATGCAAAACAGCATCTCATAATGTGTTATTTCTCAGCCAGCCTTGATAGATACCACTGAAACAGATCAGCCTATTACTGTTGTGGCTGACTTGATAGCATAGCAATAATCCTGCTCAGGAGACAATTTAGTGCCAGTAAACCTGTCTGCTGAATCCACCATCACACTCAGATGCAAGGATAGCAAGAGGTCCTAAAACTCAAGAACTGAGTGGATCACACTCTGCAAAAATGCCAGCAACTGCCAGCCATGGTGGTGCATGACTGTAACCAGGAGGCTAAGGCAGGAGGACTGCTAGCCTGGGGTACACAATGAGTTCAAAGCCAGCCTCGACTAGACAGTATGACTCTGTCTCAAAAAAGAAGAAGAGAGATCAATGAGTACTCAGACTCTCCAGCAAAGAAGCTAGTTGGGAATCACATACACAATGTCTCCTTGGAAAATTTAATCTGTGTTCCCATTGGACATTGTATTGGCTTAAGTTTTCGTATATTCCTTGATTTATTTAGGGATGTGGGGTCACGGTGCATTCTTTCATGGTTTCCTGTGTTTTTAGGTTGACACTTTTGTGTATTTGTTCTCTCACTTGCTCTGACCTAACATGTACCTGGGTTCTCACCTCTGTCTTAGCTCTCTATCCAGTTTCTTCACCTAAAACCCCCTAGGAAATATTACCAATGTATCTCTTCATTCTTTTTCCCAGATACGTAAACTCCTCCTCCCAAGTTCTTAGACGCTTCACATTCAGCCCCCTCACAGTCATTCCTGTCTTCTCCAGTATTAATCCATGATCCTCCCCCTCCTAAGCCTCTAGCTCATCCATATCCTACCTACCTTAGTGTCCTCCCTCTTAGCAAGTTCTGACAAGCACAGAGCTTTCCTCAGTCACACAGGAAACTGTTTCTCCCATATCTTGCCTTGGCCCCACAAAATATCCTCTGAAAACTCTCGGCTCTAACCTTTAACTCAACTAGAAGTCGAGCACGCCTGTAATCCCAGCACTCGGGAGGCTGAGGCAGGAGGATCGTTGCAAGTTCAAGGCCAGCCTGGGCTACAAAGTGAGCTCAAGGCCAGCCTGAAAAATATCTGAACTAAAAAGTGTATAAATTCATATACTGCAAAGCCAGGCATGGTAGCACACACCTGTAGCATTTGGGAGGCTGAAGCAGGAGGAAGGCTGTTAGTTCAAGGCCACCCTGCACCACATAGCAACACTCTGTGTCAAAAAAAAAAAAAAAAAAAAAAATTCACACACTGCAGAAACGACCACTGTGAAGACACACTATCTGATGCTGAGAATAAAACAGTGAATTATAATAAAGAGCTCAAAGAAGCCAAAAAGAAAATAAGAGAACAAGAAAAGACTATGCAGCAGCTACTAGATGACAACTAAGACCGACCACAGGCTAATCAGAGTTAGAGGAAAACTGTAAGACAGCACCGACAGATTTGTTAACCAAAGTCATGGAAGAAAATCTCTCAAATGTAAGCGAAGGGTTTAGAATACAAGTAAGCGATGCTTACAATGAAAGCCAGCAATTACAATGAAAAGAGTTCACCAAGGCATACCTTTATTAAATTCACAGATACTCAGCAAAAAAACCAGAATTTTAATGGAAACCAGAGAAAAACAAACAAACAAAATTACATATAAAGGTAAACCAATTAGAATCACAGCAGACTTCTCAGCACAAACTCTGAAGACCAGAAGAGCCTGGATGTTAAGTATTTTACACTCTAGAAGCAAGTAACTTCCAACCTAGATTAACTCACCCAGCAAAGTTACCCTTCAAGACAGATGGAGAAATAAGCTCTGGAGAAAATACTTAAAAATATTCTTGACAAAAACAATGAATTGGACACAGCTAAAAACACAGAGGAAACAAGTGAGGTCAATGGATAAACAGCAACAAAACAATCAGGAAAAGAAAAGCTGGCCACGGTGGCATACACCTGCAATCCCAGCACTTGGGAGGCTGAGGCAGGAGTAGGAGATCATTGCGAGTTCAAAACCAGCCTGGGGTACAAAATGAGCTCAAGGCCAGCCTCAACTGCACAGTGAGACCCTGTCTCAAAAAGAGGGAGGGAGGGAGGGAGGGAGGGAGGAAGGAAGGAAGGAAGGAAGGAAGGAAGGAAGGAAGGAAGGAAGGAAGGAAGGAAGGAGAAAAAAGAAAAGAAAGACAAAAGCTATGCTAACAGATAACTTGCCAGTTAAAATACAGACTGGCACACTGGATCAAAAACCAGAATCTAACAATCTGTTGTTTTCAAGAAATTCATCTAACCCAAAAGGATATGCATAGCCAGGCATGGTGGTGCACATCTATAATCGCAGCACTCAGGAGGCTGAGGCAGGAGGATTGTTGCAAGTTCGAAACCAGCCTGGGCTACAATGTGAGCTCAAAGCCAACCTGACTGCATAGTGAGACCCTGACAAAAACAAAAAAGATATGCATAGACTAAAAATTAAAGGATGGAAAACAACATTTCAGGACCCCCAAAACAAGCAGAGAAAGCAAGTCTAATATCAGATATAGTAAACTTCAAGTTAAAACTGATTAAAAGAGACAAGTTAAAGAAACAATCCAACAAGAAGAGGTAACATTGATAAACATATAAGCACTGAATACTCATTAAAACATACTGATATCCTCATTAAAAAAAACTGCTGACATTGAAAGATCAAATCAAACACTAACACAATACTAGTAGAGGAATTTAATACCCCACTTTGGCCAAGAAATCAACAAACAAGAAACAAATCAAGAAATTTCAGAGCTGAGGCACATTCTTGAACATATAGACGTAATAGATATATACAGAATATTCCACTCTCTACAGTAGAATATACATCCCTTTTAGCAGCACACGGTACTTTTCCAAAATGGATCACATACTAGTCCACAAAGCCTGCTTAAGTAAACATAAAAGAATAGAAATTACCCCATGCATACCATCAAACCACTGTGCAATATCAACAGAAGTCAACAACAGAAGAAATCTTAGGGAAGGCAAAAGCTAAAATACTCCTAAATAACCAATGGGTCATAGACAAAATGAAAGAAGAAATTTAAAAATTTCTGGAAATTAATGACAATGATGGCATGACTTGTCAAAACCTCTGAGACATTATCAAAACAGTATTAGATGTAAGTAAAATACTTGAGAATCAATGAACTGCGCCACACCAAAGTTAAGAAGACGTATTATAAAGATGAGAGCAGAAATCAATGAAATTGAGAAATTTTTAAAAAGTAAAAGAAAAAAATCAAATTGAAGAGCTGGTTCTTTGAAAGAGTAAGTAGAATAAGTAAGCCCCTAGACAGATGAACCAAAAGAGAGTGAGAAAAGCGGTGTTAATACAATTAGAAATAAAAAAGTGAAGTCACAACAGACACTGTGGAGATCCAGAAGACAGTAACTACTTTGAAAAATTATATTCTAACAAACCAGCAAATTTTGAAAAAATGGATGGATTCCTAGATGAAAACAAGTTACCAAAACTAACCCAAGAAGAATCATGCTTAATAACCCAAAAGCAAGTAATAAAATTGACACAGTAATAAAGAATCCACCAACTAAAAAAAGCCCAGGACCTGATGGATTCATTTCTGAATTCTACAAAACCTTTAAGAGAGTTGTATCACCACTACTCCTCCAGGGCTGCAAACAAATTAAAAGGATTAGAGGGCTCCCAAAATCACTTATGGAAGCCAGTATCACCCTGATCCTACACCAGATAAAAGACCCAACTAAAAAAGAAAACTATAGGCCAATCTCTTTCATGAACATAGATGTAAAAATCTTCAACAAGATGCTAGCAAATGGAATGCAGTGCATTATCAAAAAGATCATACATTATGATCCAGTAGGTTTCATGCCAGAGACGCAAGGATGGTGCAACATATATAAGACCATAAATGCAATACATCATATAAACATAACCAAGGTCAAAAACTATATGATCATATCAATAGATTCAGAAAAGCCTTTTGATAAAATCCAACATCCCTTCATGATAAAAAAAACTTGAACAAGTATAGAAGGACCATACCTGCATATGGTAAAAGCTATATAGGGCAAAACAACAGCCAGCATCATGCTACATGGGGGAAAACTGAAAGCAATACCCCTAAGGTCAGGAATGAAGAAAGGTGTCCACCATTACCTCTGCTACGCATAGCACTTGAAGCATCAGCCAGCACAATTAGGCAAGAGAAAGAAACAAGTGATACGTATAGGGAAAGAAGACTACGGATGACATGATACGCTACATAGAAAACCCCAAACATTCCATCAAAAACTCTTAGAAATAATAACGAACTTCAGCAATGTAGGAGAACACAAAATCAACATATGAAAAACATTTGTGCACACCAACAATTAATAGCATGAGAAGGAAATTACAAAAATAATACCATTCACAGTAGCTGCAAGAGAAATGAAAATACCTAAGAATTAACCAAACCAAGGAAGTGAAAGACCTCTATAAAGAAAACTACAGTACTTTGAAAAAGGAGATTGAAGAGAACATCAGAAAATGGAAAGATGTCCCCAGCTCCTGGCTAGGCAGAATCAATATTGAATCAATATTGTCAAAATAGCCATATTCCCAAAGCTGGCATATACAGTCAATGCAGCCCTAATCAAAATACCAACAGCATACATTACAGATCTTGAAAAAATAAAAATAAAAAAAAATATAAAACCAGATGTCACCCAAAACAAAACAAAATTTTAGGCAATAAAACCAAAGCAGGAGGCATACCAATACCTGACTAAGCTATACTACAAAAAAATGTGATAAAAGTAACATGGTATTGGAACAAAAACAGATACTTACGTGGATCAACGGAACAAAACAGAGGATACAGAAACTTCCCTTGACACATACGGTTATTTGATCTTCAACCAAGGGGCCAAAAGCACGTGTGGGAAGAAAGACGACCTATTCAGCAAGCAGTGCTGGGAAAAGGGGTTATCTGGACCTAGGTCTCTCACCACATACTAAATTAAAATCAAAATGGATCAAAAATCTAAACATTAAACGGAAGCATTAAACCTACTGGAAGAAAAAATAGGTAAAATATTTGAAGACATAGGTAGAGAAAAGGATTTTCTAAACAGAACCTCAATTGCACAAGAAGTAACAGAAAGAATTAACAAATGGGATTTTATCAGAGTAAAAGGCTCTGTACAGCAGAAGAGTCAGTAAAGTGAAGACAGCCTACAGAATGGGAAAATGTTTTGCCAGCTACTCCTCAGATGGAGGATTAATATCTAAAATATACAAAGAACTCAAAAAAATCAATCCACCTAAAATTAAAGATCATCAAGAAATAGGCAAGAGAGATGAACAGACAGTTCACAGAGGAAGAAATACAAATAGTCAACAAATATACGAAAAATGCTCAACATTTCCTGTCATTAGAGAAATGCAAATTAAAACCAGGCTAAGATTCCATCATACTCCAGAAAGATGGCAATCATTAAGAAATCCATCAATAACCCACGCTGGCACAGCTGTGGTGAAAAAGGAACCTCTTCCTTGGTGGTGGGAATGGAAACCAGTACAACCATGATGGAAATCAGTATGGAACTTCCAAAAGAACTGAAATTACAAATTCTGTATTACCCAGCAATTCTCCTGCTAGGTATCTTCCCCAAAGAGCTTAAGACATCACACTATAGCAATACATGCATATCAGTGTTTACAGCAGCACAACTTATAACAGATAAATCATAGACATAGCCTGTATATCCATCAACAGATAATTAGATACAGAAAATGTGATATCTATATACAATGGAACACTTTCCTGCTATAAAGAATGACACACTGGAGGCATTTGTAGGAAAATGAATGCACCCAGAAAATACAATGTTGATGAAATAAAGCAGACACACAAACTCAAACGCTGTACGGTAGCTCTCATTCGAGTGAGGCACAGTACAAGAGGAATAGGACATGGGTCTCTTGCAGCAGGAAGTGGTCCGAGGGCAAAGTGTGAAGGGTGAAGAGGAAGGGATGGGGAAATAAGTAAAAAAAGATATGCCATGTAGAGGAACCTAACAACCTTGGTAAATGTAAACAGTATATGCTATTACATGCATGAGCAAAGATTAATAGTATCCACAAGCATGAAAACTAGGACCTTGGCACTCAGGGCTTTGCTCTAAGATCAGGGAGCTGAGAGAGGGACTAGGAGCAGACGCTGCTGAGCAGTGTAGGGCCCGACTCTGCGGAGCCCCGTGGGCAGGGGATAGCCGGTGTCCACAAACATGCGTCTTCATAGTTGAGACTCTCGGCGTGCTGGCTTCCTTGGAGTGTTGTCCAGTGAAGCACGGTACATTCTACCATTACTTGGGGGCCATGTGCTTTCTCTGGTTAATAAGGGCTTAGCTGCTCATTTGACTATAAATGACAAAACGCAGCCACCAATTTTTCCCTTTACAGAGCCAATGTCTGAATTGCCAGTCATTTATTGATGTGCTAATTTTTTATTTTCTAGCAGTTTTTAATATCATTTAACATTTTCAACCTATATCTCTACCTGTAACTTTCTTTTTTTTTAACTTTTTTTTTTTGCGGTACTGGGGATCAAACTCGGGACCTTGTGCTTGCCAGGCAGGCACTTATGCCACTGAGCTGTATCGCCAACCTTAACTTTCATTTCTCATATTTGTTACAATATGTAAGGGGAGGAGGTAACACTTTAATTTCATGAGGCAAATGTTAAAGTAAAAAATGTAATGTTTTGATTTAAAGAAAAATAGGATAGGAAAGTGGAAGAGTGAAGGAAGAGAAGGGAAGAGGAAGCTGGTTTTAAAAACAAGAAACAACCTGTGGTCTGTACATGCAACCATTCCCCAAGACGACTGCAAACCACATAAAGCATAAGCACACACTAACACATTTTTAGGTGGGCCTATGAAGTGAACAGATGAAAAAGTACAAATAGCAAATAAATACGTGAAAAAATGTTCAACATCACTGGTCGTTCAAGAAATGCAAATTAAAACAATGCTGAGATTCCACCTCACTTCAGAAAGAATGGCTATCACCAAGAAATCAACGAATTAGTGCTGGCAAGGGTGTGGGGAAAAAGAAACCCTTCTCCAAGGTTGGTGAGAGCACAAACTGGTATAACCACTGTGGAAATGCCTCAAAAAACTAAAACTAGAGGTTCCATTCGACCTGGCTGTGCTCCTACTAGGAATCTTCACGAAAGAGTCAGAAGCACTGTACGACTGTGACAGGTACACACCCATGTTTACAGCAGCACAATTTATAACAGCTACATCTGGGCAACAGCCCATGTGCCCGCCAATGGATGAACAGGAAACAATGTGGTGTTTATGCGATGGAGTACTACCACCCCATACATGAAGACAAACTTAGGTCATTTTCAGGTAACTAATGCACCTCAAGATCACAATTTTAAGTGAAATAAATCAGACATAGAAGTTTAAATATCAAAGTTATAACTCAGTGGCACAAGCACCTGCCTGGCAAGCACAAGATCCTGAGTTCAATTTCCGGTACCCCCACACAAAAAAAAAGAAGCTTAAATATCACATCGTTTCTCTTGTATGAGAAACTCAAAGGGTAAATAATGATCAAAACAGGATATTGGGAAGTAGGAAGAATATGTTCAAATGGGAAGGAGAACAGGGAGGGGGAAGGGGAAGGGAAGGAGAGAAGGGAAAGAGATTTTTTAAAAAAGAGATTGGTAGGGGGAAAATGGAAACAAAGTTTTTCTAAATGGGGAAGGGAAGAAAGGTTGAAGGGAGGGGAGGAGAATGGGGGAGGAAAGAAGAATTAAGATATATTATGTGTAAGTACAAACCCCCATAATGAATGTGATCATTACATACAGCAAATATGTACTAATAAAAATGCAATTAAAAAATAAAATGCAACAATTAGTAATTAGTTGCTTATAAAAACTTATAATAAACAGTGGTATAATTTCATTTTGAAAGCAAAAAGATGCTAACAAGTAAAATTTAAATTATTGCATCTACCTGCATTGTGCGTCTCCCGGTTTTTCTTTCTGTAAAAAAAAGAGTAGTGTAGGTAAAAGGTAATGTCAAGATAATGAGGAAACATTTTACTACATACTTTGTATTTTGAGAACCATGAAAATTAAGTTTTATGAATTTGTATTTGTTGTACTAACAAGTCACCTAAAAACAATTTTCTTAGTGTCTGTTGTGCTATGAAAAGTGTAATGGTAACTCCATGTACAGTTAGAAGACACCATTTCTGGAAGTAATCATAATTCTAGATTCCTTGATACCCAGAAGTCATGGGGTGAAAATAGAATCAATCACTGAAACTTTTGCTATTTAAAAACTAGCCAGTTCTCAGTATGTGCCACATAGGTGGCTTGTGATGTTTGCCCTGGAGCTCAGGCAGGAGTGAGTGCGTGTAAGTAACTCTGCAGTCCCCTGGGAAGGGAAATGTGTTCGCCAACAACACGCTTAAGCACTGACAACTGGCACTTGAGCCATATTTTGCATCTGTACATGTGATAGATACATCTATCCAAACTTCTAAATTCTCTTTGGAAGGTTGAGACAGAAGCATTACAAATTTGAGTCCATGCTGGGCAATTTAGGAACTTTGTGAGATCTCAAAATAAAACATAAAATGAGCACTGGAGATATATTTCAGGACAAAGGGAAAGGACCTAGATTCAATCACCAGTCAAATACAGAGAGAGACATCCACTAACTCTTTGGCAAGGAAAGATAATAATAATGTTAGTATTAATAAAGGCACTAGCCATACAATTCTCAGCAGAGACACTGTGTAAAATATCAGACACTGAGAAGGTGATTTCTTTTTTTAAAAAGTAATATTTTCTAGATAGGTATAGTGCCATTAAAGGATTATAATGTTGCAAAATGTCTATGTCTATTTGAACTGTCTGTAGACTAACTGTTTCAGGATCTACAGAATATTGTATGTTACTAAAAAAGGCATTAGAAACTAAACACTGAGCATAGATCATCATGATCCACTATTTTAATTACTGACGGTTAATCTTACTTGTTAGATTGCTAGTAGAATAAGAAAGAAGGTGAAGTTTAAATTTCAGTAAATCTATTTACATTTACCCAAACATTTTGGAGGATAATCATTTTCTAGCCATTCATATGAAACTGCACCTAGGACTACCTACTTAGAGAAATGGGAACTATTCCTACTTCTTACCAGCCCAAACTGTATATATATTATTTCCAGATTGTGAACACATACCTGTGCTGCTTTTTTGTGGGAGTCTCATGCTCTGTCATTTCTGGCATGGTGACAGTGATAGGAACCTACAAAGGAACAGAAAGAGACAAAAAGTTTAATCACCCTAGAATCCTGAGAAATGATCAATAATAATTTGATTTCAATACAAAAATTCTAAGAAATAAATGATACTGAAAAAGCACTGGGTTAGGTACTGTGGATGGAAAGAGATATAAGAAAACTGGGCAAAAAAGTGTAACTAGCAGATGTAAAACATGGTGAATGTCAAAGGTGAGGAATTTCCAGACAAATGCTTGAGAAGTTTAAGGCAGAAAAAGATCACTGTGGCCTCAGAAACCAAGAAAAGATTAAATGAGATGAAAATTGACCAAGACTCGGAAAGACAGGTAGCACAAACTTAAGTTTGCAGAGTATATTCTTTGTTCATGACACTGAAGGGTCACCCAAAACTTAAACTGCAGCACTTCCTTTCTGAACATAGGAAAAAACAAAACTTACAAACACACTAATGTAATATTCCATCTGTGTAGGCAAATATTCATTCACTCATTTGCCGAATTTTCTTTACACTAGAAATCTCAGGTTATCATTTGAAAGTCATTAATATCTGGGTGTGAAAATTATATTCATGTATTTATATGAAATATAAGGATACTGACACAGACTATAAGGAAACATACACAAATATGGGAAAAGTCTGTAGACAAAAACACCAATATATTAGTCATAGGTATGTAAATCTCCAATATGATAGGGCTTCTTTCTCTTCTGTTATTTTCAATAATTTAATGAAAACTTTAATGCTTTTAAATCCTGGGAACTGACAACCCTCCTAAAGAGGTTTGCATGCCGACTGGCTGTTCCGGCACCCCGGAGGAGGGGCAGGCGTAACTGCCCTCCATCCTCGGAGAGGGAAGGAAGCTGCAAGGATGAAGTTGGAAAACAGAACCTCCACCGTGGCGCAGCCATCAGGTCTTGGACACGATGCTGAGCCTGTGGAACCTCAGACGTGTCACCTGAATGGCTGGGTCATTTTGAGATGGGAATGAAATAACGCAAGGAAGCCGAGGACGGGCACACACCAGTAATGCCAGCGAGCAGGAGGCCTAGCAGGAAGCGTTGCAAGGTTGAGGCCGGCCTGAACCACATAGTAAGAACTTGTCAAGAAAGGAAAGGGAAGGGAAGAAGGAGGGGAAGGGGAAAGGGCAAGGGGACGGGAGGGGAAGGGAAGGGGAGGAAAAGGAGAGAAAGACGGAAAGAGAGAGAGAGGAGGAGAGAGTGACAGCAAGAACAGCGGCAAGCACAACGACAGCACAACCCCATGGTGCCGGGAAATAGTACGGATTTAAGGAGCATTAGCTGTAAGTATTAACGAGGTGTTTCATGGTGAGCTCTACCCCAGAAAGCAGCAAATTTTACTTACGTGACAGGAAATACAGCCAAGTATGGTAGCACATGCCTGTAATCCAAGTACTCAGAAGGCTGAGGCAGGAGGGCTGCTAAATGTTCAAGGCCAGTCTGTGCTATACAGCGTGTTCAAGGCCAGCCTGAGCTACATATGGAGACCTTGTCTCAAAAAACAAACAAACTAAATACAAAAAAAGATGGAATTCAGGCAGGCAAGGAGCTGACAGTCAGTACTGACTAAGGCAGCCGACAGAGAATACATACTCAAGATCCATTCCCAGCAGCTTATTCCTAGGCCACCTCCTCTCTAAACTTGTGAAGGGACATGGGCCTAAAAGCCATGCACTCACTTTAGATAACCACTGACTGATAATATGCCACAAGCAAAGAAATCACCACTGTCACCTTTCTCACCCAAGGGTTTGCAGAGTTTCTTCACTTTTGATTCCTGGCTTCCAACACCTCCCGTTTCTGATCCAAATCTATCATCTTCTGCCAGAAGATGGTCTATAGGTTATGTTTTCTTCTAACTACAAAAGAGAAAAATCAGTGAATGTTCATAGTTACTGTGAGTCCATGAGCAGCACGCGGGGTAAGGGCTGGCACCTGATGGCATGTGGGCAGATTTTCAGTGACATGCACGAGGACCCTGAATTCTCCCCACAACTTGAAAGCAAATGAACGCAGTTTCTGCCAGGTCACTTTCCAAGAGGCCACCCATGCTCTGCCCCACAAAGCTGGTGTCCTAGAAGCCAAGCACAGCCCTGGAAGACTCTTCTACACACGCTCATGGTCCCGCAGTCCTCACTGTCCAAAGGTGCCTCAGGTCCCCCACCTAGATCTGCTGTCAAATCTTAGCTGATTCCTCTCCAGTTTCCTACTTCCCCCTTTTCTCTCAGAATAGCAACTGGAAACTTGAGACAGCACTCAGACGTGTGTGTGAGACAGGCTCAAGAAAAAAAAAACAAATAAAAACCAGATTTCAGGTCATCATCCAAGACTTGATAAACGAGAAGCCCTGGGAGGGACCAGGAATTTGCATTTTCAACAAGTTCCTTATGTGCTGCTTTCTTCTTCCCTCTTTCCCTCTTCTGGCACAGGGAGTTTGCCAATCCGAGTTCTGGTTTAGGGTGATGTTTCCCAAACAAGAGTTTCTTCATATTTGTTTTGTATCTATTCTTTCTACCCCTTCTCCTATTTGCAGGAAACTCCTTCTCTCTAGCCCTTCCTCTATTCTGTTCGGGGCTTTTTGGGTTTTTTGTTTTTGGGGGGGGGTTTTCTGAGACAGGGTCTCACTATGTACTTCAGGCTGGCCTTGAACTCACTTTGTAGCCCAGGCTGGCCTTGAACTCCCAAAGATCCTCCTGCCTCAGCCTCCCAAGTGCTGGGATTACAGATGTGCACCACCACGTACAACCTTCTCTATTGTTTTTAATCAATATAGATTTTGTATTTTCTAGAAATTTTAAACTTCACTTATTGACTGATACATTAAAAACTGTGCATATGTCTGTTTATAGGTACCTCCAAGACATGTGTACACAGTATAATGTTCAAATCGGGCAAACCTAATCTCCCCATAACGTCTTCCTTTTTATCACAGACTGAACCCCAGGATACACACATGCTAGGCAAGCACCACTGAAGGACCACCCCAGACCTTTACTTTTTTTCTTTTTTTGAGACAAGGTCCTGTAAATTGCTAGGCTGGTCCTGACCTTGAAAATCCTTCTGTTTCCATCTCCCAAGTAGCTGGGATTACAAGCAGGTAACACCAGGCCGGGCTATCATTTCTGAGAAAAACACTTGAAATTTTTCTTCTAGCTTTTTAAAAACAGTATATTATCATTACCGTTAGTCACCCCACTTTGTAAAAACACTAGGACTTCTTCCTCCCAATTGTATCTTAGAACCCACTAATCACCCTTCCCCCGCCCTGCCCTCCCACCACTGACTTTCCTCAGCCCCTGGTAGCCACCATTCTACGCTCAACTTCCGCAAGATCCACACTTTGAGACTGCACCAATGAGTGACATCACGTAGTACTTGTCTTTCTGTGCCTCGCTTACTTCACTCAACATAGTAACTCCCATTTGTATCCATGTGTTGTGAAGGGCTGTACTCCACTCCTTTTAACGCTGGAGTAGTATTGCACTGTGTAATGTCCACATTTTCTTAATCCATTCACCAGGTGATAAACCCCCAGCTTGTTTCTACCTCTTGGCTATTGTGAATAGTACTGCAGTAAACATGGTGTACACAGGTCTCCTGGACAGAACGAGTTCGTGCCTGCTCAACATGCACCCAGTCGTGCTACTGTGTATCATGCCATAGTCCTATTTTTAATTTTTTGAGGAGCCCCCACACTGTTTTCCACAATCTTTATATTCCCGCCAACAGTATACAAGGGTTACCCTTCCTCTGCGTCCTCCAGACAGATATTTCAAGCATGTAATCAATACCTTGGTTCCAGTCTTTCTCCTGCAGCACTTCTGCAAGTTCACAGGTAATTTCATGGTATGATTAAATTACTTATGATTACTTTATGTCACAAAGTAAATGTTCTAATTGACTAAACATGTAGTATTTTCAAGTGAATGATAGTGGGGGCCTATTACACAAGTAAAATATTCCTTGCACTGGATGAAAATCAGGACTTTGGCTGAAAAAGGAATACAATTACAAACCGAAATCATCCAGTTTACCAAATGCCAGTACGAGTACCCACCTCAAACCAAATTGTAATGAATTTAATTACATCTAATTCGATGCAAAACAGTACCATGTCACTGGGTGTGGTGGTACCTGCTTATAATCCCAGCACTTGGAAGGCTGGGCAGCAGGACTACCATGAATTCAAGGCCATCCTGGGCTACACAGAAAGACTTTGTCTCGTGCTCGCTTCGGCAGCACATATACTAAAATTGGAATGATACAGAAAAGATTAGCATGGCCCCTGCGCAAGGATGACATGCAAATTCGTGAAGCGTTCCATATTTTTTCCATACTCATAAGTGAAATAAATCAGCGATACATGTGCAGGCAACGTATTGTATCTCTGGTGTAAGAACCCGAGCGTGGGAATATAAACTAAGAGACATGAAGGAAATCCGTTCAAAAACAAAGAACAGATGAGACGAGGGAAAGGAGAAAAGAGACAAAAATGTATGTATGTATATATGAATATACATATATGCAGGAGGGCTAACATGGTTCTACTATTGTATTATATCACTTAACGCTAAGGAATAATTGATGACAGGTTATTTGATCAATATTGTATGTCTGTATGTGTTATCCTGAACACACACTTCGAAGATATCAATATGCAAAGCAGCAACTATTGGTGGTTTTTGTTGTTGTTGTTGTTTGCCTGTTTTGTTTTCTGTCTTTGGATTTTTGGTTTTTGTGTTTTTCTGTTGTTGAGAGGATTAATTGTCTGACCAATTTTGCATGTCTGTATATGGGTTCATATATTTACACTTCGAAGATATCAATGGATAAAGCAATAACCACTGCTGAGATCATGTCACCTTGTCTATAGATCAGTTGTGATTGTACTTTTTTTATGCTAATTGGTGTCCGTTTGTTAATATGTTTTTGTACTTTTATTTTTTTAAAATAAAAAAAAGAAAGACTTTGTCTCAAAATATATATATATATTATTTATTTATTTATTTATTTTCAATTCTTTCAATGTTAAATTGCATTTTACATGTTAATAACCTCTTTTTTTTTTTGATACCGGGAATTGAACTCATGACCTCTGGCTTGCCAGGCAAGCACTTATGCCACTGAGCTATATGCCACTGAGCTATATTTCCAGCCCCAAAATTTTTCAGAACCATTGTTTGCGGGTTTTTTTGCATTATACATGTTAAAAAAGAATATATATTAGAATAATACATTATATTGTTATATATCTTTGTCCACTAATTAACCTACTAATGAACAAATGGCTTTTATTTTTGCTTTTGAGGCTGTGGACTAAACCTACAGCCTTATGCATGCTAAGCATGTGTTCTACTACTGAGCTACACTCTGAGGTTAAAATGACATTTTAACATAATATTTACATGGCTAAACACAATCCTTAAAATATTAAAGGAGGTATATATTTTAATGAAAAATACTAAAATATGATCTGAGTAATCTATAAATTATTTTATGGTAAGTAATTATTTGGTAATTAATCAAATCTAATGGTTCTCAGATGGTAGTTTCCATATTACTTGCAAAAAAATCACATTTTTTCCTAATTAGTCCACGTTAGTGATACAGAATGGCAAGGTCTGCTCTGAGAATTTGGTTCAGGCACTTAACATATCTTGACTAGTTTTCAATTCCATTATCCTCCTCTCTTTCCTCTCCATTCCCCAATGGCCTTCCCCATCTCAAAAGGCTACTTCTAGCTCCCTATTATCTCTGTTTGTTTGTTTATCATGTAAGGTCTTTCATATAAGATGCAACAAATAAGTTGAGTCTGGCTTATTTCGCTTAACACAATGGCCCTGAGTTCTATCCATTTTCCTACAAATGACATGTTTCCATTCTTCTTTATGGCTGAATAATATTCCATACTGTACATATACTATGTTTTCATTGTACATTCATCTGTTGACGAGCATCTAGGCTCTAGAGCTTAGCTACTATGAATTATGTGGCTATAAAGATGAGTATGCATGTATCACTACAGTGTGTTGTATTTACTTCTATAGGAAACATACCCAGGAGAGGAATCACTGGATCAAATGGTCTTCTTTCTTTCTTTCTTTCTTTCTTTCTTTCTTTCTTTCTTTCTTTCTTTCTTTCTTTCTTTCT